>VMDO01014130.1:0-55699 GCA_007922755.1 Pedetes capensis | reverse complement strand
AAAGACAACAAAGAATCCCATGCACCTCTACAATTTTATAAAACCATTACAAATGCTCAAACATGTAAGCATTTTTTAATCCTATTATTAGACAAATGCTTGGTAAATTGAATTTACCACCTTTATTTTGATAAATTGTTTCCCAAATATAGTTTCAACAATGAGAAAAACTAAAGCAGAAGACATTTTAATTTCTGAAGCAAACATTTGATTCTAATGGAATATTTTGAAGCAATACTTCTCCTATTAGTAACCAAGATTCCACTGCATTTCTTTAATACATAAATGCATTTACAGAAAAAAAAACCTACACTCTTTTGGAATTAGATAACATATATATAAACTAATAAATAAAATAAAAATCTTTACAGTTTTAAAATATCAAATGATTAGAAACAGACCAAGAATTTATTAAGAAACTGAGCATTTTGTTGGATGCCTAACATAAAAGTATAGATAGCTAGCAGAAAGAGAGAGAGAAAGGAAGGAAAAAAGAAAAAAAAAGCCTACTATAGATTTATATTTTATATGTAAGTGTATTACCTTGGGTATTAAACATGCTGCTAGCTACCTCTTAATGAGTACCTGAGCTGTCATTTTTAATAACATACTGACAATTATTATCCATAAGTTGGAATTTCCCTGAAAATCATCCATGTAGTAGTTAATATAGTTAAGAACAGAAACTGTCTATTCTAGTTATAAAAAATAACATCATTTTATAATACTTTGCATAGTATAGTAAAAAATATACAATTATAATTTTAAAAAATCAAAAGATGCTACAATGTATAGACATTCTCAATAAATGTCAGCACTTTATACAAAATCTAGATAATGTATCTCAGTCATTCATTGTTTCAAAAGGTCATTTGGCCGGTCTGGAGGTGTAGCTCAGTGGTATAGTGCTTGCCTAGCATGCACAAGACTCTGGGTTCAATTTCCAGTACCAGGAAGAAAAAAAAAAAAAAAAAAAAAGAACAAGCCCTTTGACTTACTGAAATCAAAAGAAGAAAACACACATAACCAATACAGAATATAATAAAACAAATATGCCAAATATTTCGTCCACTCTAATCTTGATTATTTCTCAATTCAAAATAAGAAATGAGACATGCATACCGCAAAAACTCATTATCTAACTCATCTAAGTACATACATCATTAATATATTATGCAAGTAATAACATAATAGCCTATTATAATCCATAGTTATAGCATTCTGGAAATCTCACTTTATTTTCAAATAGTAAAATTTTTTAAAATACCTCTTCCACAAAGCTGTCTTTCTTCTCTAGCATTTCTCGTAATGTCTGAAGAATTTTAATGCACAATTTCTCTTCCTTCTCCATTAGTTTCTTTGTATGATTAATCAACCTTAAAGCAAACATTAAATCTTTAAAAAGGCAGTGATTTCTGTTCAAGCTATATACAAATATCACACGATATGGGGGAAAATCAGACTTTTGAAATATGAAGTAAACCAGACACATATTTTCAAAAGTTTCAAAATTATACATCAGCTTATAAAACTTATATTATAAAACATCCTTAACATCTTACACATAATATACCCCAGCATTTCTCAAACTTACTTGGACATTCTTTTAGTGGGACACAATGCTCTTTGAGAAACAATGAAACACTGATATTCTCAATTCCATCTATTTTGATAGCACAAAAGATGTGTACTTGTAGTATACTACATTTTATTATATTATATGTTATTTTCTATGTATTGTATATATTCATTATATAGCAGTATTCAATAGCATAAAAGGCTGTTTTCCAGGGTCCACTAATAATAATGTGCTATCTTTACATGGTAGGGTTTGGTAGAAACAGGCTGTTCCTATATTTAGAAACCAAAAAAAAACAAAAAACTAACATCAAGACAATTTATCCATCTGCTATTTTTGCTATAATTTGGGGAAAAACTTGAACTCATAATTTTGCAATGATGAAACATGCACTGGTGTTATGTTAGGAAATTTTCAGTATCATAGTTCTATACATCCCCAAGACTCAAAATCAAGTGAAATGTTCATAATCAGAATATATAACTTAGCAAGCTAGTCCTCAAAATGTCTTCCTAGAGAAACAAAATGATATAGAGTAAAAGGAAATGATCTGATTCCAGCAACATCACATCCTATGCATGGGAAACACACCACTGATGAAAATGGGAAAGATGAAATACAGGAATGAGTGGGGTGCGGAGGTGCACGCCTGTAATCCTAGTGACTCAGGAGGCAGAGGCAGGATGATTGTAAATTTGAGACCCAAGAAAGTCTGCATAATTTATCCAGACCTTGTTTCAAAACGTAAAAATAAATGGGCTGCAGGTGCAGCTCAGTGGTGTAGCACTTGCAAAGCATGCAAGCACGAGGCCCTGAGTTCAACCTCCAGTACCCCAAGGAAAAAAAAAAAAAAAAAGAACAAAAAAGAAAACAAAAGAACTAGAGGAATGAATACAGAGTAAGAGTGAATAGAGAATGTAACAAGGCAAAGATATAAGAAGCCATACAGAAGTATCATAGCCAAACATGGTAAGTAATGACAGGAAAATGGAAGCAGAGAAAAAAAGCAGACCACAGACCTCTGAAATGTAAGATTTGGCTAATACACGGATGGTGATACTTAAATGATATCTACTTCATGTCAAAGGAGTAACAAGCAAGGAGCTAAAAGGATTTCTTTTCAGACATATTAAATCTGGACAAGGTATTATATATTCATGTGGTCATATCCAGCAGGAAGACTAACTGTTTGAAAATTCTTCTTGCTAGGAAAGTGAAGCCTGTCTCTAAAACTTCCACTGTTTGATCCTTTCTTTCATGTGATAGTCTTTGAGTACATGAAGATAGTTTTGTTGGACTTTGTGAAATTCTTCTAAGGCTAAATATATCCATCTTCTTTAATTCTTCCTTAGACAAAATATTTAATTCACTAACCATATTGAAAATATCAAGCTGGGCTTGGTGGGGCACCCCTGTAATCCTAATGACTCAGGAGGCAGAGGCTAGAGGCTTGCAAGTTCGAGGCCAGAGGCAGCCTGAGTAACTTAGCAAGATTCTGAATCAAAATAAAAAAATAAAAAATGGGCTGCAGGTGTAATCCATTGTTAGAGCACTTGCAAAGTATGTACAAGGCCCAAGGTTCAACCCCCAAGTATTACCAAAAAAAGAAAAGAAAAGAAAGTATCAATATACGATTGTGTGACCACTTAAAAATTCATAAAAGATATTCATATATCACATAACATTTGGTTGGGTAGGATCAGTGACTTTTAATTTTTTCTAACATCAAACTAAGAAATACATTTCACAAAAACATCTCAGTATAATAGTAAGTACATTGTGTATGTGCATAAGCTGATACAAAATTTTCTCTTCCTATATAAGATGTACTCTGATATTTTATATATTTTCTACTTCATGTTTTTAAATTAGCCAGTTGCTTCTACCTAAGTCAGTCTGAAAACCATAAATGAGTCACATCCCACAGTTTGAAAACATTAAGATTCTCCTTCATAAGAGAGAAGTAGGTGCTGATTTGAATGTACCCAAATCAGCTGCCTTACAGGTTATTAACCACATTGTTCCATCCTCTTTTCTCTCACTCTATGTGACTAAGTAGAACTCACATTCTTTCCTGGTCTATCCTGCACATATCTTACAGGCCCACCTGAATCAACAGGGGTCAAGTATTGGACTCACTTGAGGAAGTAGGAAGACCCATTTAAGCTTTGTCCCAAATCTCACATTCTCCAACCTAGCTTTACCAGCACTATGCACAGAACACAAGGATCCTTGTATAACTATTAATAAAATTCAACTCTAATTTTGTTAGATACACTTGCAAATGAAACTCTTGATGCTTCAGAGTTAGGGAAGGGGTAGGGCAAGTACTACTGCAGAAAGTAGACATTGCTGAGCCTATGATCATAAGACAGTTGTAACTTCACAAAATTCTCTTCTTTAACCACTAAAATAAATATAACAACTTTTCCCTCCATCTTTGTGTAGGATTTGCACCATTATCCCATCACTTATGCTTTTTTCCTTTTAGTTTAACTAATGGTGCTATAGACTTGCCTCCAACTTTAGCACGGGTCAATATTTACTTGATCTCATGAGCTACCTTTCTTTTTTTCCAGTACTGGGGATTGAACCTGGGACCTTGAGAATGCTACACAAATGTTCTATAATTGAGTTAAATCCCTAACTCTTGGTTTCTTGAGACAGAGTCTCTCTATGCAGCCCAGGCTGGCCTCAAACTTGCAATCTCTCCTGTCTCAGTATCCCAACTGCTGGCACTATAGGTGTGTGCCACCATGCCAGGCTTTCCTGAACTATAGGATATCACACTCACCCAGACCTGTGTCTTCAAATTCTAGACCACTGCTACCTAATGGGACTCTGCAATAACAGAAATATTATATATCTGTGCTATCAAACTGGTAGCCATTGGCAACCTACCTCTGGTCACTAAGCACTAGAAAGTGCTGCTAATATAATTGAGGGAGTGAATTTTTACTTTAGTTTAAATTCTAATTTAAGTAACCACATGCAACTAATGGCTACCATATTAACACCTAGTTCTTGACAAGTTTTCTCTGAAAGATCACATAGTAAATATTTCAGGTGTTCTAGGCCACACCATCTCTGTGGCAACAAATTGTCCTTGTATAATAACACAAAGGCAACCCTCAGACAATACATAAATGAATGTGTGGCTGTGTTTCAATAAAACTTACTTATTTGCAGTTAGGACCCACTTAGCCTGAAGGCCAGAGTTTGCCAACTATTGTTCCAGGTTATCAAGTTCCTGGGATATAGCTATAGCATTATAGTAACTTACTAGAGTTAAAATCCTCAGGCTTATTACTTACTTTTTATATGTGTATATATGTACATAGAAGGTGAAGGGTATTTTTCAAGATCTTATTTTTATAATGAGATACTAGGCAATACTACTATGTAAAATTTTCTTTCTGTGTTCTCAATGGTCATTGATTTGAGGCTCTTCACTTAATAGTCCTCATCAGAAGTCTGGCAAGTATCTGAACAAACACATTCTTCCCCATCTCCCTAAAATATAGTGGATTGAGAGCCAACAATCCTTAATTCTAGTAATAACATAGAAACTCCACCTATTCTTCAACATGATCCCTACAGCTAGTTTTCATCCCATTCCTTGTTTTCTCTCCAGAAGTCACAGCTTTAACTGGTAAGAGAAAGGAATACCCATCTTGTGTTCCCAGTCCTTTTAGTTCTACCTTAGTATATTAGTCAATGGAGGAAGGTTCCAGAACTCTTTCAGCAATCCCTCAATTACACAGGAATTAGCTGGATGGACAACAGTCAAGGTATTGTGTGGCCTCTGTCCAGATAGTCTCCCCAGGAAGACCAAGCACTTGACTAGTCATCTTGAGCCTGTGTGTGATTACTTGTGCATCATTCAATGATGTGATTGAGTCTCCTCCATGTAAAGGCATGACTCTTCCTTCTGGAGCTTAGTTACATTTTTTCCATACAATTGCTTATACCTGAAGATCTTCCTTGAGAGTTTTTCACTTACCATTAAGATGAAAATTCCCTAGGGTAAATATTTCAGCTATAATAGATTTGATAATACTTCAAAATGTTGAGAAAAAGAGTATGCATGGAAGAGCTACAGGTAAAGATCATAAAAGCAGCATGGGCAATCATTAGGTATGAGACTTAATAACTCTTTACCCAAGCCTCAGTTTTCTCACCTTGGAAATGAAACTGAACTTCCAACTCTCAGGGTGTCTATGTAGATTAGATAAAAGGTAAACATAGAGGATAATTGCACAAGGTAACACCTCAATAAATGTTAGCTCTATTCCTTTTATGGTTTGAATCTAAAAGGTCATGTGTTTAAACATTTGGTCCCCAGGTGGTGGCACTGCCCTGGGAGGTTATGGAACTTTGGAAGGTGAGTCCCAGCTTACAGAGGTGGGACCTTGCTTTGCAGAGGCAGGTCACTGGAGGCACGCCCTTGGAGGTTTTATGAGGGGCCTTGGTTGCAGTAGAGATCTCTGCTCCTGATCTGCCATGATAAGAGATCTGCGGACTTAGGCCCAGCTGCTTGCCTGACTGCCATGGCTGTCCTTCCTCTAAGGACTGAGGAATGAAATCCTCTAACCATGAGCTCCAATAAATCATTCCTCACATAAGTTTGTTTCTGTCGGGTATTTTGCCCTAGCAAAACACAAGCCAAGTAACATACTTCCCTTTCTATGTTAATGAAAATCAGTGACTTTAAACAAGAATATGTATGTATGCATATATGTATATATAAATACATACATCTATATTATATATGTATATATAAATATACTATATATATACACACATATATGTATACACACACACACATATACGTACATATATTTAGAAAGAAAGGGGGACAGAGACATATATTATTCTTGTTGTTAGGTGCCATTGAGTTGTGTTTAACTCATGGCGATCCTATATACAATAGAATGAAACACTCCCTGACACTGACCATGTATGGTACTATTGTCAGTGCTTCTCTGCTATTCATAGGGCTTTCAGTGACTCATTGTTTTGAGAGTGGGCTGCCAGGTCCTTCTCCCATTTTCTGCTGGGGATCAAACCCAGGGTCTCAGAAGAGTGCAGAGCAGCACTCTACCAACTGAGCTAAGCCTCAGCCCAACAGACACATACACACACACACATTTTTTTTTTTCAGTATGGGTGTTGAGGGTTGAAACCAAGGTCTCTCACATGCTAGGCAAGTGCTGTACCACTGAGTCATACCCATAGCCCCTTTTTTATCTTGTACTTTGAGCCAGGCTCTCACTAAATTGCAGAGGCAGCCTCTGGTCTCAAACTTGTGAACCTCCTGCCTTGGCCTCATGATTCACTGAGATTACAGGCATGAGCCACGGTGCCCATCTAAACAAGAATCTTTTAAAAGGTGATACCATAGCCAGACATCATGGTGTGCCCCTGTAATTGCAGTACTCTAGAGGGTGAGGTAAGAGGATCATGAGTTCAGGGCCAGTCTTAGCTATGTAACAAGTTTCAAGCCAGCCTGGGCTACATAGTGAGACCCTGGCTCAAAAAAATCAGACTGGGAATCTGAACCAAAGTATCATTCTGCATAATATTTTGTGCCTAATAATGATACACTTAATTTTCAGTAAATTTTACTAAACTAAGATAACTTGACCTTCACCAAAACAAAATTCCAAATGACTCAATTATTTGGGAAGTGTATTTTAACATAGATTTTAGGCCTTTCATATACTTTGTGAATTGTGATTAAGTATTATCAAAATAAAAAGCAGAAATGCTACAAACCATCTCAGTTTGGTGACACTACCAGAATCATGGGACTATATCCACTTACTTTGACATGAAAGCACCACATCTTATTCTTGCATCACTTCCCTCGGGGAACAGAAGTTCTGGACTGTACAATACATCAACCAACACTGAGAATTCAGCCTGCATCATTGGGCTGAAGTGCTGCTCCAAAGAGGCCACTACGTCCTAAGACACAAAGCACAAGAGAACCCGTGTGAAGACCTAAGTCAGAGTTCATCTTTTGAAGATGTGACAAATATAAGAATACTAACCAGGAATGAAACATGGGAATTTCAGAGAAGGTAGGTCCTATCTTCCCATAGCACCAAATGCCTGATTTAACATAGTATGTTTTTCTGTATAAAGAATCTCTGATTGTCTACAGTACTTTTGTTTTGCTTCATTTATAAGATAAAGGAAGAGTAGGTGACCATAAGATTTCTAAGGATATATGTATGAGGGGACAATTCAGTAAAGCCACTGAACAGACCCTACAATGTTTAGGATTTAATGGAAACATGACAAATTAGAACAAATTGCAGGCATGTGTGGGAAACACCTAAATAAACTTTTTCACATGCATTCAGAAAAATTCCTTCAATGAGAAAAATTCACTGATGTGTTATTTGAAGTACATTAGCACTACACAGGGGTTCAATGACATTCAATAGTATTTCAGTGGCAGATTGTTTTTGGGAGTGGGTTGCCAGGTCCTTCTCCCAAGCCTACAGCACTGGGTGTTCTCAGGAGATCTCCCATCCAAGTACTAACCAGCCCTGACCCTGCTTAGCTTCCAAGATCTGACGGGATCAGATGCCACAGTGGTACAGCTGCAGCATTCGATAGTATTTCAAATTACATTTATTGGTAGACCTTATTGGTCAGCTACCCAATAGCCTCTTTTCACCCACTTCCTTGCTAAAAGTATCCCAATGGTGTATCTGAATCAGGCAATAATATTCTCTGGGAGATGAGCTCCTTCAACTTAGAGTCAAGGTTGATTAGTATTATCCAGTCACGGTTACTCCATTTCTTCATCTAGCAATGGTCTCAGCATGATTACATGACACAGTCCCAACCAAAGAGATATCAACAGATGTCCACTGAGTGAGTGAGGTGTAGGTTGTGGGGGCAAAGAGATTCTTTCAAAACCATGCACTGTTTTCAAAGCTTGAGAGTGTGAATCCAAAATTCCAAAATGGGAGACAGTCTTCATGTGATCTTGGAAGACCAGTCTTAAGCAGGAAGACAATAGATTTGGCTTTAGGCCTTCACCTATCAAGCTGCTGAAATGACCAACTTAGGGACAGCTATGACACCAGGTTTCTTGTATGTGAAATGATACAGTCCTTAATGTTTAAGCCACTTTTAGTTGAGCATCATGATAGTTAAAGTTGGAAGTACCATATAATGTCGAATTTAATCCATACCACTTCAACAGTTTTGTTATTGCTGTTATTAGGTGCCTTCGAGTCAGTGTCCAACTCATAGCGACCCTATGTACAACAGGTGAAACACTATTATCAGTCCTTCACTGCTATTCATAGGGTTTTCAATGGTGGATTGATTTTGGGGAGTGGGCTGCTGGGTCCTTCTCCCAAGCTTACAGCACCCAGTGTTCCCCGGCAGTCTCCCATCCAAGTACTAACCAGGCCCAACCCTGCTTATCTTCCAAGTTGGACACCACAGTGGTACAGCTGAAGGCCTCTCGTGACTACATGTCCAAAATACATAAGATGCACTCTAGCTATCCTTGCTTCCAAGGAGCACTCTAGTTACACGTCTTCTAGATGGACCTGTTTGTTCATTTGGCAGTCCATAGTATATTCAATGTTCGCCTCCAGCACCATAATTCAAAAGCAGAAATTCTTCTCCTGTCTCCCTTATTCAATGTCCATTGAATGGTTTCAAAAACATATGATGCAACTAAAAATATGGCATGAGTCAGGAGCATCTTCATCTTCAATGTGACATTTTTACTTTTCAACACTTTAAAGAGGTCTTTTGCAATAGCTTTTCCCAATGCAATGCGTCTTTTGATATCTTGACTCTTGTTCCACGGATGTTGATTGTAGAACCAAGTAAAGCAAATTATTGGACAAGCTCAGTCTCTTCTCCATTTATCATGAAGTTGCTTACTGACCCATTTGTAAGGATTTTTGTGTTCCTGATGTCCAGACTCAATCCGTACAGAAGGCTGTGCTTTTTGATATTCATCAGTAAATGTTTCAAATCCTCTTGAGTTTCAGCAAGCAGAGTTGTCTCATCTGCATAATGCAGGTTGTTACTGTGTCTGCCTCCAATCATAACACCACATTCTTCTTCATAAAGTCAAGCTTCTCAGATTATTTGCTCAGCATGGAAATTGAAGAGGTACAGTGAAAGGATACCACACTAATGCACACCTTTCTTGACTTTAAACCAAGCAGTGTTTCCTTGTTTTGTTCGAATGACTGTCTGCTGGTCTATGTACAGATTCCTTATGAATATGATTAAGTGCTCTGGTATTCCCATTCTTCAGTGTTATCCATAATTTGTTATGATCCACACAGGCAGATGCCTTTGCATAGTCAATAAAACATAGACATCTTTTTGGTATTCTCTGTTTTTGGCTAATATCCATCTGACATCAAAAATGATATTCCTGGTTCCATGCCCTCCTTTGAATCTAGTTTGATTTTCTGGTAGTTCACTGTCTATATACTCCTTCAGTCACTTTTGAATGATCTTTAGCAAAATTTTGCTTCCGTGTGATATTAATGATATCATTCAATAGTTTCCACATTTGGTTGGATCCCCTTTCTTGGGAATAGATAGGCACAAATATGGATTTCTTCCAGTCAGTTAGCCAGGGAGCTATTTTCTAAATCCCTTGGCATAAACATGTTAGCACCTCCAGTGCTGCATCTGCTTGTTGAAACATCTCTATTGGTATTCCATCAGTTCCTGGAGCCTTGTGTTTCACTAATTCTTTTTAGACAGCTTCCACTTTGTACTTCAGTATCATTTGTTCCTGATTATATGCAATCTCTTGAAATGGTTGGTTGTCCACCAATTCTTTTGGGTATAATGACTCTGTGTATTCCTTCCATCTTTTGGTGTTTCCTGTGTGGTTTAATATTTTCCCTGTAGAATGTTTCACTATTGCCACTGGAAGCTTGAGTTTTTTCTTCAGTTCCTTATACTTGAGAAAAACAGAGCATGTTCTTCCCTCTTGGTTTTCTGTCTCCAGCTCTTTGCACATGTAATTAAAATAATAGATTTTGTCTTTTTGAGTTTCCCTTTGGAATCTGTTTAGTTTTGTTTTGTTATTTTGCAGTACTGGGGG
The DNA here is from genome assembly GCA_007922755.1 of Pedetes capensis. Lineage (NCBI taxonomy): Eukaryota > Metazoa > Chordata > Mammalia > Rodentia > Pedetidae > Pedetes > Pedetes capensis. Next base: position 45,008 of record VMDO01014130.1, on the reverse strand, counting down.
TTGAACCCAGGGCCTCGCGCTTGCATGCTCTCCAAGTGCTGGACCACTGAGTGGCACCCCCAGCCTTTTTTTTTTTTTTTACTTTTTGAGACAGGGTCTCACTGACTTACACAGACTGCCTCTGGTCTCGAACTTGGAATCCTCCTGCCTCTGCCTCCCGAGCCAACGGGATTACAGGCATGTGCCGCTGCACCTGGCTTGTTTAGTTCTTTAACTTTGTCATGTCTTCCTTTTACTTTAGCTGCTTGACATTCAAGGGCAAGTTCCAGAGTCTCTTCTCATGTATAATTTGGTCTATTTTTTATTTCTTTTCTAACCTTTTGCTTTCCTCATGAATGATGTCTTTGATGTCATGTCACAATTTAAACGTATTCAATGTTAGTAATCATTATTATTGAGCACTCATGAGCCTTGATCATTACCCCACTGCTACATCTGGTGGTTACTTTTCATTCTCCATCTTACTGAACCTTTGCTAAGTATTTTACATTGTTGTTCCTGTTCCTTGAAAGGTTTTCTGCACTTGGCTCTGTTATATCATGGTTTATCTTCCACCTCTGGCCTAACTACTCTTTTATCAATCCCTCGTAATTCCTGGTTCTTTTCTCTTCTGTGAGAGGTCATCCACTTCTATGTTTTAAATATTACATATATATTGAAACATCCTGTATTTATATTTCCAGCATGAACATCTTCCTATAGCAATCCAGACTCATATATCTAACCATCTAGTTGACACATACACTTAGGTATCCAGAAAGCATTTCAAACTTAATATTCTCCAAATAGACCTCCTAATTCCAATTCTCCCCCAACCTTTTCCCATTATCTGCTACCTTAGCAAGTGACTCAATAATATCAAACCCAGAATCATCCACAATTCCTCTTTCCATCACTCCAGAAGCCATCCATATATCCACCAAATACTGCTGGCCGTACCAACAACTATATTCAAAATTCATCCATTTCTCTTCATTACTATTGTCACCTTCTTAAGCCAAGCCATCATCATCTTTTGCCTGAATTGATGCAAAGCTACCTAACTAGACTCACTGCTTCCATGTCTGGCCCCATAAGCTACTCAAAATCCAGAGACCTCTTTAAAGGAACCAAGCCATACTTACCTCTGCTGAAAATCTCCAATGATCTGCTACCACACTTTGAACAAAATCTACTTCAAATGCCTTACCATGTGTTTTAGTTCATTCACATTACTACAACAAAATACCATAAACTGGGTAGCTTATAAATGACAGACATTATTTTTAATAGTTTTAAAAGCTAGGAAGCCCAAGATTTTTTTTTTTTAAACATCTGCCACTTCATTTATTGTTTTTATTTGCAGGAGGAGTTGAAACAAATTTTAAGGGTGTTTTTCTTTTTCCCCTAAATATGAATCATTCAAGCAAAACCAACATAATTATAGAAATGTAGCAAAGTAAGGGGAAAGTAGCACAACCATCCAAGAGCAAAGGTTGGGGGGGAAGAGAGTGCAGTCCGCATATAACATATGCTCAAATGCCATATGATTCACCTGCTCATGATCACCTCCCCAGAAGGCAAGCACAAGGACCCATTTTAAGAGGATGTTCCCCCCCCCAAACATCTGAAAATGTTTCAACTTAAAGCTTAAGGTTAAAAAGAGAAAAAAGAAAAATACTAACCAACCCTACGAACCACCCAGCCATAAACACCTTTCTTAATAGGAGTTTCTTCTCATTTTATAAAAAGATTAATAAGAAATATTGAAAAATTATTTTCTCATCTTATATTTGTAAAGATGATAGAATTCAGAAGTTTCTTAGAAAACAGACCAGAAATTGCCCCCTAGTTTCCACCCCTGTTGCTGAGGACCAGCAGGACTACAAAGTCTGGGATACTGGAGCTGCTGGTGGAGAATGGGAGGCCCAGCCCAGAAGAAATCAGAAAATATAGGTGCAGGGGTGCATGGAGAGTGGTTAGGAGCCTCCATGTGATAACATGGCTGCACAGAAAGGGGAACACAAGGTGGTCAGAAAGGCCCTAAACTCCTCCTTGACATACAAAACCAGTTTTTAGGAAGCCCAAGATTAAGGAAGGAGCAGATTTTCTGTCTAGTGATGGTCCACTTCCTGATTCACAGAGAGTGCCATTTCATGGTGTTCTGACACTGTAAGAGAGACAAATGAGCTCTGTGGACCTATCTAGTAAGAACACTAATCCCACTCATAAGGGCTCCACCTTTATAACCTATCCACCTCCCCAAATTCCTGTGTTGAAATCCTAACTAATAGTACCTCAGAATGTGACTTTTATTTAGAGATACGACATTTTTAAAGGTAATTAATATAAAATAAGTTCATAAGAGTAGGCCCCAATCCAAAAGGACTGATGTTTTAATAAGAAGAGAAAATTAGGACACAGATTGTATGCATGTACATAGGAAAGACACAGAGAGAAGTTAGCTACTTGCAAGTTAAGGAAAGATGGGTCAGAAGAAATCAAATCTGCTGATACTCTGATCGTGAACTTCTAGCCTCCAGAACTGTAAGAAAATAAACTTCTGTTGTTTAAGGTACCCTGTCTGTACAAGTACTTTGTTGTGGCAGCCACAGCAAACTAATACAATGTCTCTTTTATTCAATGTCTCTGAATATCCAGATCAAGAGCCTGAGTGAGGTATTATGCAAGTAATTTGTGAAGAAGATTAGTTGGTCATTCTGACTAAAGGGTTATAAAAGAATATGGAAAGATAAATTAAAGCAAGATTATGATTATTACATAAATCTTTATACTAAATTACTTTAACAATTTTATTATTGACATTATGACTATTATTTTGATGTAAACACCCACTAATCATTAATATACTACCAGAGCACATTAAGTAATGTACACTTATTAAAAAATAACCTGGAAGCTATGTATTTAAAAAGGGTTGTAAAGTAAATTTATAAAATAAAGCTTGTTCCTCAATGAAAATTTGATATTTTCAACCATATTTAATTTGTGGAACACATATTTTAAGAATTAGAATTTAGAAAATATTAATGCCATTTCTTGCTTGTGTTATACCTGTAACTTTTCAATAATATTCCTATAATCCCAAGAAGGTCCTCCAAGAGCTTCCTTAAAACGTGGTCCAGAGCGAGCTGAGAGTCTCCAACCCATGGCTGCTCTTTGCACCATATTTGAATGGCTCTTCATGAAAAGAGTATTCACTTGGCTGTCCAAATCCACTGGAATGGCAATCCCACGGTTTTTTGCTGAAACATAAAGATTTAAAATATTTCTCTCTCAATTTGTATAGAACTTCTTATACTTTACCCAAACATTCCTATGAACATTGTTGTTGTTAGGTGCCGTCGAGTCGGTATCCGACTCATAGCGACCCTCTGTACAACAGGGTAACACTATTGTCAGTGCTTCTCTGCTGTTCATTGGGTTTTCAATGGCAGATTGATTTTTGGGAGGGGGTTACCAGGTCCTTCTCCCAAGCCTACAGCTTCTGGTGTTCCCAGGCGGTCTCCCATACAGGTACTAACCAGGCCCAACCCTGCTTAGCTTCCGAGATCTAACGGGATCGGATGCCACAGAGCTACGGCTGCAGGCCCTATGAACATAGAACAAATAAAAAAGAAAAAAAAAAAAATCTTCAAACCCTGTCATACAATTGTTTCATATAACTTCACCAGCTTTTAACTTGAAAGTATCTCAATTCTTCAGACCAATAGAGTGTTCATTAAACATTCAAGAGCTTATTTGATTTCTCACTGATTAATGTTTGAAATGTATTTCATACAGCATCAAGAAAGAAAATCACTGTATAAATAAAAACAAGCATGCAAAATTTTACTTTCCCATATGCCAAATAAAATAAGAAAGCAGGCAGAAAACATGTGGTAAGATCCTGCCAATCCATTCATTAATTTAATTAGAGTATGCGTGTGCATGCATGCACACGCACACATACACACTCATACAAACTTGCATGTGGTAAAACACCTGAGAGTAGAAGTAAAAGGTTGAGGAGTGTAAAAAAAATCTTCCTTGTAAGATAACACATGGTGCATGTCTTTTTTCCTAAGATCCACTGAAATTTAGATTTTAACAGACATATCAAAATAATACTGAAAAATGAGAATGCTTGTCACAAGGAAAACAAATGTTAAGGCATTTCTTCTACAGGAGAGAATAAAGATGTGGTTAGTACATCGGAGAAAGAAGAGAAGACATTAGATCTAGAAAGTCTTCCCAGGGGCATAGCCAACCAACACAAGGTATGGCATGGGGTACAATGTAGTCATCTGGGCAACTCATTAAAGAACCACATCTGAAGCTGGGTGCAGCGGTACATGGCTATAATCACAGTGATTTGTGAGGCAGAGGCCTGAGGATCATAAGTTCAAGGCCAGACCCACCTTGAATAACTTAATGAGACCCTGTATCAAGATAAAAAATAAAAAATGGGCTGGAGATGCAACTCAACAGAGTGTGCTTGCAAAGTATGCGCAAGGCCCTGCGTTCAACAACCCCCAGTACTGCAAAACACAAAACAAAACAAAACAAAAAAACCTGAACCACACCTGAATATAGGAAATTAAGTTTTTCCATCCTCTGACTAGTATGAACAGAGCAGCTGGCAGCAGTAGCTTTTACCCAGAGAATAAGGTTAGAGAAATATAGAAATGTTCTCTCAGGGAAGTAGAATACCTGACTGCCAAGAATGCCAAATGAAGATGTCAGGATTTGACAGAGAATCAGAATAGAGCTTGAAGTAACTCCAAAGACCATCAGATGAAGGATAGAAAAGGGAGGAGGGAAAAGAGGCAACCCCAGCAAAGAGTCTGGGGTTACAGACTTGTTACATTATCTTGCTGTATATGTAAAACTTGTCTTAAATTCCACCCTGTTAGGTACCCCACATTTCCTTGCCCCCATCTGCCTATTTCCATGGCAACCTCCACCCTATGAGTAACCTCCCATCTTCTTGTCCCCCATTTGCCTATTTCCATGACAACTATCTTAATTCAGTTAAGGTCTTGCCTAATCTACCTGCAGATGGTTACCTAGGCTGTGCTCATATGGTTTCAGCCAACAACCCCCACCCTGCTGTAAACTATATAACCCCTGGAGAACTAAAGTTCAGGGTCAGTCCTGAGAGGACCCCGATTCTTGGGCTGGCCTATTAGCTAATAAACTTTTTTATTTTACCCCAGTTCTTAGACTCTCAGAAGTTCTTTTGGTCTTCCTTAGTGCAACATTGCTTCTCTCTCTCTCTCTCTCTCTCTCTCTCTCTCTCTTCATATATATCTATATCTATATATTTATGAAAGCTTGCATATAATTTGTTCAGCTCCACCCACAGAACTCCACATCAAACCTGTCATTTATGAAAGGACAGTGGAAACTCATGCCTGCCACCTATATCAATCATTACAGACTTCCTTAATTATGACCCACACCACAAAAGATCACAAGGAAAACCAACAACATTAAGAACAGCTGACTCCAGTGAAAACAAAGATGATTCAAGGAAGAACCAAAAAGGTTTTGTTTGGGGGTTGTTTTTTTGTTTGTTTGTTTGTTTTTTGTTTTGTTTTGTTTTTTTTGTGGTACTGGGGGTTGAACCCAGGGCCTCACGCTTGCATGCTCTACTAGCACTGGACCACTGAGCTACACCCTCAGCCCATTTTTTTTACTTTGTGAGACAGGGTCTTGGTAAGTTACGCAGACTGTCCCTAGTCTCGAACTTGTGATCCTCCTGCCTCCACCTCCTGGGCTGCTGGGATTACAGGCGTGCGCCACCGTGCCCGGCTCAAAAAATCTTTAAATAACTATATTTACTGTTCTCAGAGAACTTGAGTTTATACTGCACCCAAAAGTTAGAAAATCAGAAAAAAAAATCTTGGAAATTAAAGTATGAATGTGCAAATAAACATTTGAAAAATTAGCTGAAAAAGAACAGGATAGGAACAAAATTGGTAGTTTGGAAAAAGAAGTCAAGAAATCTTCTAGAACATAAAGCATACAAGAGAAAAAGGGAAAATAAAACAGAGAGATTATGAAATAGAGAAGGCCAATTTAGGAAGTTATATACCTAACAAATACAAGTTCCAGAAAGAAATAACCGACATGATGGCTGGGAAGAAATGACTAAGAAATTTCTGTAAGCTGAAAACAGGTGTATGTCTCTGAATGAAAAAGGCTCTCTGGCAGAACACAGTGGTGCACACCTGTAATCCCAGCTACTTGGAAGGCTGAGGCAGGAGGATCACAGGTTTGAGGTCAGAGGCAGTCTATGGAATTTAGCAAGACTCTGTCCCCCCCCCCCAAAAAAAAAAAAATAACAGGTGCTGAGGCACTGCTCAGTGGTAGACCATTTCCCTAGCATTTGTATGGCACTAGGTTCAATCACTAGTAGTGACAGGAAGGGGCACTATGTGTCAAGCGGGATTAAGTAAGTACATTGGCCATATTCTGTGGCACCCTAGAATGCTGCTATACGTTGAACCATATCTCCCAAAAGTACACCATGAAGTCCTAATAATCAGTGTCTGTGAATATGACCTTATTTGGAAATAGAGTCTTTGCAGATGTTATCAATGTGAATTGAGGCCATGCTAAATTAGGTTATGCCCTAATCCATGTCTGAATGGTGTCCTTATAAGAAGGGGAGAAGAGACACAGAGACACATACAGAAGGAAGAACACCATGTGACAATGGAGGCAGAGACTGGGTTAATACATCTGCAAACCAAAAACTTTCTACAAACACCAGAAGCTAAGAGAAAGGTAAGAATCAGATTCTTCCCTGGAGTCTTCAGAGAGGATGGTGCTACTACTACCTTGCTTTCAGACCTCCAGAACTGAGAAAGTAAATTTCTGTTGTTTTAAGCCGCTCAGTGTGGGGTAATTTTTTATGGGCAGACATAGAAAATATGGCAAACAGACTACAAATGTCAAGTAAAGAGAAAATCCCAAGAAATTCCAGAGGGAAAAGAAAATCCTAAAGAGAATCAGACCAGCGCTGTTTTAGCAGCAGGATTACTCAACAATAGAAGACAGTGTAATGTCTTTTAAGATTAGATGGACAAAAAGTTTTGAAAATGCATGTTTATATTTATCTGAACTAAAAATCAAAAGTGACTTCCCAATATAAAAGCATTCCAGAACACATAAAAGGATCAGAAATTTTTCTTTGAACCTTCTATGGAAAAATTACTCCAAGAGAAAAGAATCCAAGAAAATGTCAACATAAATAGAAGAAACTATGGCAACCAAGTATGAACTTGAAGAAAAGAATAAAGCTAGAAACAAATCAAAGAAGATTCATTAGATATTAATGGTTAGTAAGTTCTCTTCCAGCTTAATAAGTTTTAATATTATGTTGTTGTTAGGTGCCATCAAGTCAGTGACTGACTCATGTTGTTGTTGTTGTTAGGTGCCGTCGAGTCGGTATCCGACTCATAGCGACCCTCATAGGGTTTTCAATGGCTGACTGCTTCGGGATTGCCTTGGGAGTGGATTGCCAGTTTCTTCTCCCATTTCTGCGGTGCTGGGAATTGAACTCGGGACCTCAGAGACTGCAGCGCAGCGCTCTACCCACTGAGCTAAATCCCAGCCCAGCAACCCTATATACAACAGCTAAAACACTATTGTCAGTGCTTCTCTGCTATTCATAGGGTTTTCAATGGCTGACTTTTTTTTGGGAGTGAGTTGCCAGGTCCTTCTCCCTATAGCACCGGTGTTCCCAGGCAGTCAGTCTCCCATCCAAATACTAATGAGGCCTGACCCTGCTTAGGTTTCACAATCTGACTGGATTGGGCGCACAGCGGTACAGCTACAGGCTTTAATATCATAGTACTACATTTCTGTCATCCTTTACACAGTGAAAAATATTTATACATCATAATTTATAAGATCTAATAATTGATTTATAATATTTATAATATTTATAATATATTTTATAATATAATATGTTTATCAAATTATAGAAGATTTAATTTTATTTCAAAAAAGATACAAATATAACAAATGATAACAATGGAAAACAAACATATCAAGAAATAATTAGAACACTGAGAAAAAAATAAAGATGAAATATGTCAATTTCCTTATTTTTTAGTGTGAAGCTTATAGATATTACTTAGAGATGTCCAATGAAGAAATAAAGATATAAAGATATTTAAAGTAATAATGACAATCACTGGAAGACTTATAGGAATGAAAATAGGAAGGAATGAATATAAAGAAACTATGTATACAGAGAGATAAACAGACAAATGGACAGACTTGACCAACTAACAATCTAGTTTGCTTCCTATAATGAAAAGAAATCAACAATAGTAGATACTACTATTTCTGCTGGTGAGAATTCTCCCAAGCTGAAAAAACTTAAAGATTTCTTTGAAAATAAACAATTTTTGCTACCAACACAAAAATAGGTATGAATTTAAAAATTCAAGCTAACGTCTTAAAAATTCTAACAGTTCTAAGACAATCTTAAATAATCCATTGCACCACTACCAGATTTTCCTGGTGAATGTTTTTGAAATATTCCTGATAAATTTCCCTTTTCCAAAGCATACAGTGTCTCCATTTATGTCCTCCACACACAGCAGTGAAACTGCCCTTCCATCCTATGAAGGACAGGATGCCTCCACACTGCCAAGAGGCTCATAGTTTTTGTAAATATTGGGGGTGCCAAGAAATACATAAACATTTAAAGAGATATTACCTATGTATTACTTTTTGAAGTTGAATTGAATTGCAGTAGCAATGTGTACTATGATGCTCACTCAAAAAACGGCATTAATCAAATGAATGTAAGCATAAATACATTCTCAAAACAGCAAAAGGGAAAGTTTTCATCTCAAGATGTGTATCCACTTTTTTGACACCCTCTTAACTTAATCCTGCACCAAGATTAAACCCTAGGGAGACTTTCATCTTTTCCTGGTTGCCTCACAAATAAATTGCATTTGCTCTGAACATCCAAAAGATAATCCCAAAGATAATGTTGCTTCTATGTTACTTTCTAAGCAATAAAAATAACAAAAAATATGTAAACATTAGCAATCTTCAAAATATATTACAACCAAGTTTACACTAACATTTAAACAAATGAAAGAAGGTAATGGGATTTATCTTCCCTTTAGGAATTAGATACATTAGATAAAATTGACCATTAAATAAGTGCTGTTGCTATGAATATGACTTAAGTGCTCAGTGAATATTTTTTATGATGACACATGTGGAAATTTAATGATGGTTGTGCCTCTGTTATTAATGTGGCCCTTCTATTAGTGAATGCACAAATATCTCACCCACCCCCAGATTCTTTTATAAGTTGGTGCCCCTACATCATCTTCTATGGTTAGCACCATAGACAAGACAAGCTGAACAGACTCCATTATCCTAAACTCTGTTCAATGGCTTTTTGTTCCCCCAAACTGTATAATTATCTGGTCTCCTGTCTTAACATAAATTTCACAATATAGGTTACCCAGGTAAAACATACAATTTCCCCATACCTAAAGGTAAACTCTAGCCTGCAGCCATAGCCCTGTGGCATCGATCCCGTCAGATCTCGGAAGCTAAGCAGGGTTGGGCCGGGTTAGTACTTGGATGGGAAAATGCCTGGGAACACCAGGTGCTGTAGGCTTGGGAGACAGACCCAGCAACCCACTCCCAAAACTCAATCTGCCATTGAAAACCTTATGAACAGCAGAGAAGCACTGACAATAGTGTTTCCCCTGTTGTGTGTAGGGTCACTATGAGTCGGATACCCACTCGATGGCACCTAACAACAACAACAACAAAGGTAAACTCTAGCCAATGACAAAATCACAATTTCTAAAAAATAAAAGAAAATTAACTATAGAGTTGAGGAAATGTGTATTTGAGTTAAAATAAGCCAGCTGTATACATAATGATATCTCTAAAGACATGGGTCTAAAATATATTCTGTGCACTGACTGTCAGAATCATTTAAATATTAATTTGTATCAAAATTCACAAAGCTAATTTAGTTTTTCTACATATTGTTTTAAAAATAAAGCAAAAATTAAAGAGAAATGAAAATTTCATTAGAGAAAGAAAAGAATTAGATTATTATCTCACTTATCAGAAAATTAATTATTAGAACAATATTTTTCAAATTCAACTGGAAACATGATCAAAACAGAGCTAAATCCTATTAAGCTAGGAAAAGTCTGGGATATATAGTAGGTTGAAAAATGAACTAGGACATAGTCTTGGGACTAACAATAAAAAAAAAAAAAAAGAGCTAATAAATTTACTATACCTAGCTATTCTCCAAGCCTGTAGCATTAATTCCAACTGTGCACTTTAATTGAAAGAGTCACGTTAAAGTTTAAAATGTTTAAAAAAGACATTTCTATTTCACTTCTAAGTTATAGTGCACTCGAGATACTATCTTGTTAGGGACACATTGTCAGAGAGCAAGTATACAGACTCCTTCAAAAACTAATAGGAGAGAAAATAGGATTCAATCAATGCATTTATCTTTGGTAGAGCTCTGCCTAGAGATAACTAGTTCTCTGAAATGAGCTATCTATATTCATAGGTATTTTTATTATTAGGCCAACCTTCTAATTGGGCTTAAAAATCCTGAAAATTCTCTGGATATGACAAGTCTTTGCAGCAATTTTAAGATATAGTCAAAACCTATTTCTAATTATTATTCATTAAATAGTGCATGTTATGTGAAAGTTTTAACTAGATGGAATTACTGATGGTATCTGCCAGACCAAAATTTCTGAGAACATATAAATTCAGTGATAAATGCCAAGGGGAAAAAAATGCTTAGACAGATAAACTGACAGGGGGGAAAGGCAACAGAAAGTGTAAGCATTAATTGGAAAACTTGGGTAGTTGTTAGGCACTGCAGTACAGGCCCGTAAGAATCAGAACAGCTGGAGTGCAAAGAAAGTGTAACAGCATAGTGGAGAGTGGCACCATTTCCTGTATGGTGTCAAAGTACTCAGGATAATTCTGTACCAAAGCACTAGTATTTTTATACAGGAAGAACATTAAAGATATTGAATGCACCTTCCTATTTGGCACTCAAACTATACTGAATAGATAATTAATCTTCAAATTATATAATTTTTATGGGCATTACTCAAGTAGTATTAGAACATCCGTCTAGTCACCTGGAAAAAATAAACTTGATTCCATACCATATACCTTATGATAAAATATATTCCAAAGCTCCAAGTTTTAAACACCAACACCTAAAACACAAACGAACCAAAACCATGAAAATTCTGTATGGAAATTAAAAAGTACCTTGGACTGATCAAGGCTATTCTAAAGATGAAAGAAAATCTAAAAAGCCCAAGAGAGAAAATTTTTAAATTTCACATGCCAAAAATAAAATTCAAATGACAAATTAGGAAAAAATAGTTATTTGTAGGGAAAGCTCATGCCCTTACTACATAAAAGGTCACACAAATTATTTAGAAAAAATAAACAAGAAGTTACAGTTCACATAAAAGGAAATGCCAGTGTTACAATCATATGGAAAAGTTTTCTTCACTCAAGAGAAGTACACATTAAAACTATAACAATATTTTTTACTAAGATTGCCAAAAATCTAACATCTTGTATTGCTGAGGAGAAGATGCTATCCTATATTGCAGGTGGGGGGGTTAACTGAAAAATCTCTACAAGGGGTAGTATGTACGAAATTTTAATAACCTAGAAATTCCACTCCTAGGTATTTACCTTATTTTCTTTCATGTGTAAGATGATTGAAAACAACAGAAATATTCAAAAATGGAGCCAAATCAATTATAATATAATCCAACAATAGGATATTATGCAGCCAGTGACAAGAATGCGATATTCATCAATTTATTTGTATTATTTACTTTATTTATGCAATAAATATTCATTACCTGCTATTCTCTAGGAACTGTGTGAGGCTCTAGAACTTTACAACAAATAAAGTACTTAGAACAACGAACGTATACAGCTTTATTTTGCTTTGTGATTTGTGTATGTGTCATGTTGTTGTTAGGTGTTTTTGAGTGGTGTCCAACTCATAGCGACCCATCATAGGGTTTTCAATGGCTGATTGTTTTCAGGATTGTTTTGGGAGTGGGCTGCCAGATCCTTCTCCCATTTTTGTGGTGCTGGGGATTGAACTCAGGGCCTCAGACAGCACAGAGTAGGACTCTACCAACTGAACTAAACCCTAGGCCTTACATGTTATATCTACCCCTAACACTGGAAATTCATTAAGGGCAGAAAATATGGTTTCACAGAGTGCATTTTACCCTAACAGAAATGTATCTTTCAGGTAATGAGAAATGATCATAAATCTGTTGAATTAATAAGTGGAAATTTTTATAAGATACTGTCTATATTGTAACTTAGACTTAATTTCTTAAAAAGTAATAAAGGAGTTTTTAAACCATAATGATAGGAGTATGCCAAACTTTTTATATAATCAACCATAACATCCTAGATTGGTTAAAATAGATATATTTACTTAATACAGACTGAATTTCTCAAAGGGTTCTTATTTTTTTACATGTTCAAATTTTTTAGGACAATTGGCTTGAAGGTTGATATTCATTATTCAAACCATTTGTAAAAGATATTATATGGAATTTCCATTTGGAAAATAGATTGTGTTGCCCAGTAAAGTACTCAACATTAATCCCCCCAAATCATTTGAAGATTATGAAACACATGGAACAAAATTCCTATTTTAAGTAAAATAATATGGAAGTAATTCTTGGATACTTTTTCTCAAAGCACTTTTATCATGTGCTATTGCATTTCATATGAAAGACAAGACTGAGGAACAGCATCTGACCAAGCACATTAAAAAATTCCCATGGCCTTAATGTTTCTCAAATCTCAGTGAACACCATGGTGTCCATTTATTGCAGAGGTCTCGATCCTTCATCCCATAAGTCTTAATTTATCTCATTGAGGGTAGAGAATGATAAAGATGTTTACACTTTACACTGCAATTAGGATCCCTTGATATAGTGACTCTGCCTAGGAATCTGTATTTGTTATCAGTTAAGAACGTGTTACTTCTTATCAATTTCAAATTCTATATAACCTAGAAAAGTATAACAATAGATCTAAATATCAGTTTCTTCAGATACCTATCATTCATAAGGACCTCAACCTTTAAAAGTTTACAAAATTAAGGACTGAACTCGGGGCCTCATACATGCTAGGCAAGCACTCTACCACTTAGCCACACCTGCAGCCCCCAAAAGCTTGTTGTTGTTGTTGTTGTTAGGTGTCACTGACTCATAATGACCCTACGTACAACAGGTGAAACACTACTGTCAATGCGTCTCTGCTATTTATAGGGTTTTCGATAGTGGATTGATTTTTGGGAGTGGATTACCGGGCCCTTCTCCCAGACTTACAGCACCTGGTGTTCCCAGGCAGTCTCCCATACAAGTACTAACCAGGCACGACCCTGCTTATCTTCTGAGATCTGATGGGATCGGATGCCACAGTTCTATGTCTGCAGGCTTAGAAAAGTTTTACCAGAAAAATCTAACATGAGGAGGAGGTGAACATGATCAAAGTACATTGTACACATTTAAAAATGCCATAATGAAATCATTTACTCTGTACAATTCATACACACTAATAAAAAAGAAAAAATCTAACATGACACACATGGTAAATTCACAATTGACCATGGCTTTAATTGTAAAAGCTTATGTTTCATTTGAAGAATCTAATGATATAGCAAATTAACAATAGCGCATACCCTCAAAACATTTAATGGTAACAGATAAAACTGTAGCAAAGTTCTAGAAGAATGATGAAGGCAAAGAGAAAAAACAATATATAATAAGAAGTATTCTTTTTCTATTAAGGACTTCCCCCAAGTTCTTAATAACTTAATTTACTAGCTCCTAACCTTATTACTTTTTCTTTCTTTCTTTCTTTTTTTTTTTTCTTCTTTGAGACAGAGTCTTGCTGTGTAGTCCAGGCTGGCATGCAGCTCACCATGTAGCCCAGGCTAGCCCTGAATTCATGTCGATCCTCCTGCCCTCTTACCTCAGCCTCTTAGGTGCTAGGATTACAGGTGTGCACCACCACACCAGCTTAAACTCAACTGTTTGTGTGCACGTGTGTGTGTGTGTGTGTGTGTTGTGTGTGTGTGTGTTGCTGAGAATTGAACCCATGGTTCTGTGCATGCCAGGCAAGTACAATAACACTGAGCTACTTCTCCAGCCCTCCTTTACCATTTTTAAAAAAGTCATTTGAAAACTGTATGTATTCCCATCATATAGAGGTTAAGTTACAATTGACCCATATTTTGTATCTTACAGATATGAAACAGATAACATGTTTGTTCAAAATGACTTGCAATTGTAGTGCATCACAGATGCTTGCTAGCATGTCAGTCCAGAAAGGGTTCAGATCCTGCTAAGTCTGTGCCTACCTGTGTGAACATGAGCAAGCTGCCTACCATTGGTTATCATATTTTCTCATCTGTAAAATGGGCCACATCATAATTTTCTAGACAATGTAACATTTAACAAGTGCTCACTGTTCTCAATGAGATAAGTGCTGATTTAGTAAGGGCTTTTGCTGATTTTTTTTTACTACCTTTTTTATGCAATGTACAAATAAAGAAGAGGGTGAAGTACTTTTGATGACAGATGAGTTGAGCTAATGTACTTGAGAGCACTTTACAAATCATAACATATTACATAAATGTAACTGTAACTGACATTTGCATTTACAGGAATGTGTTTACCAATTTGTAAATGCACGGAAAAAATGCTTTACAAACACAAAATATATTCTTGACTTTGTTATACCTTAAATATGGATAATCTTTGTTCTGTTTAATATTATAAATTCTTACATATTTGAGTCATGTTAAATTTTAGTGCCTCTATTTTGAAAGAGTTGCTGAAACACAAAAATGACTTTCTATCATAGTTGTAAAACTTCAGACAGCTGCCCACCTGGTGTTGAGCAAAGCTTATAGAAGGGCACGGTTTTGGACTGAGCTGCTGCACTAGGCCTCAGTGGGCCAGACCTAACCAGAAGTGATCATTCCCACTAGGTGCCACAAACAGAACTCTAAAATAGGCCACTTTCCCAAGAGAGATGGGAAATTCACAAACAACCAATCCAAAGAAATCCTGTTTGGCATGATAAAGAAGTCCCTTCTGTTTTAACTCTATAAGGAAAGTAACTCTGAAACAATCAATCTGCTTTCTGTTCTCTGTTCTTTCTTTCCTTGGCCTTTTTCTGTCTATAAAGCCTTCATCCTTTACTGAGCTCATTGGAACACTCATTCCATTCTATACAATAAGGTGCTGCCTCATTAAGAATCACACATGCACACAAAAAAAGCCAGTTTGATCTTTAAACTAAACTTCCTGTCATTTAGCCATTTGACACCAGCATTGTGGTTATAGTTCATATCTTAGAGCTTCCTTAAGATAGGACTTCCGGCCGACACAATACAGCATAAACTTCATATTCAGAGATACTTGGATTTCAAACCCAAGTTAACTACTTATTAACAGGGAAAATAATGTAGCCTTTCTAAGCCTAAATTTCATTAGCTGTGAAATACCTAGACTATGGATTATTGTCAGTCAACAAACATTTATTAAAATGCTTAGTCAGCACCAGATATTTCCAGGCCCCAGTGGCAAATAAAACAAAGTCCCTATTTCCATAGTCTACATTTTAATAGGGGAGCTAGACAATAAAGAAGCAATAAACAGTATACTTTCAAATAATGGTAACTTTTAAGAGGAAAATGAAACCATATAATATGATAAAGGGCAGGAAGAAGCTAAGACACTGTATGGGGTGTTCTGGGATACTTCACTAAGCACTTAGGTTTTTAGCTGAGATTTGAATGACAAGAAGAAATCAGGAAGTGACAGTCTAGGTGAAGAGGATCCAAACATTGTTGTTGTTGGGTGCCATCAAGTCATGTCTGACTCATAGCGACCCTCATAGGGTTTTCAACGGCTGATTGTTTCAGGACTGCCTCAGGAGTGGATTGCCATGTCCTTCTCCCATTTTTTGTGGTGCTGGGAATTGAACCTGGCACCTCAGAGACTGCAGAGAGGCACTCTACCAATTGAGCTAAATCCCAGCCCTGCAATCCAAACATAGGGAATAGCAAATGCAAATGCCCTGAGATAAGTCTAGTGTAGATGAGAGACACAGAAAGAATGTCAGGGTGGGTGGAGTAGAGTTGGTGGTGGGGGCAATGGGGAAAGTGGATGAAGCTTAGATGAGAAGCTTTGTAAGCATGGTGAGGAGTACAAATTTTAAGTGCAATGAAGAATTTTGAGTGAGTGAGTGATGGGGTTCAAAGATCACCCTAACTGCTGTGCAGAAATGGAGGTACCAGGACAGGACTAGAGGTGAGGAATTCAATAAGGAGACTTTCTAATCCATGTCTGACAATGGGAATCTAACCAAGGGTGACTCATAGGAGAAAGAAAAAAGACATATTTTGCAAATGGGACCAACAGAAACTGCTGTTGTGCTTAATGGGGGTGAACAAAAGGGAAGAATCAGTGGTAATTGTAAAGCAGTTATTTTTTAAAGTAGGTCATAAATCTGCCTCTAACAGCTGTCATACACTGCCACTCTGACTGTGGGAACCTGTAAACGAAGTCCATAGTCACTTTCAAATATTTGAATGTTTGAAGATAATAAGTATGTTCCTCCTCAGTTTTCTTTTGTCTACATATTGCACGTTTTCAATCAGTACTCAAACGAGGTGGTTTTGTATCTCCTTAATACCATGACTATTCATTCACATCTGAATGCATTTCATTTTGGTCCAGTATTTTTAACAGAGACACGGCACAACAACCAAAAAACACAAGGCCTAATCGTCACAAAGCACAACTTGCTTTTCACCTTCATCCCAGATACTAGGTTTCTATGAATGTCTTTTTGACAGCTACTTCATAATTATTGCCCCTCAAAATCTAATAAGAGAGATAAGACTTGCATTTATGATGACACAAACTAGAATAAAGTGAAAACCGTAAGACAAGTAAAAGTGATCAAATGGGGGAGAGATCATTTATGGCTATGAGAATTAAGAACTGATATTATGGAGGAATTTAAATAATTTTGTTTTTGTTTTTATTTTGGAACAGAGTCTCACTATGTACCCCAGGCTGGTCTCGAACTCATAATCCTCCTATCTTCACGTCACAAACACAGGAATTATAGGAATATAGCACTTTAGGAAGATTATTCCGATAACAGATTTCTTTCAGTGAGAAAAGATTGTTTGGTTGTTAGGTGCCATCAAGCCAGTATCCGACTCATAGCGACCCTCATGGGGTTTTCAATGGCTGACTGTTTCGGGATTGCCTTGGAAGTGGATTGCCAGGTCCTTCTCCCATTTTTGCGGTGCTGGGAATTGAACTAGGGACCTCAGAGACGGCAGCGCAGCACTCTACCAACTGAGCTAAATCCTAGCCCCCGAGAAAAGATAGAAGGGGAAAAAAAAAAACATTAATTTTCTGCTGTGGTTCAAGAAAAAAGTAATGAGGGGTTAAACAAAGCCTCTATGCAGAAAATGGAGGAGGAGGGACTAATGCAAACAGAAAGAGGAGCAACATTTTCCAGAGCGTAGCAGCTGTACAAATGGAGGAAACCCACAAGGAAGGTGAAGAAAGTTATGTGTCCTCTCAAAGATAAAAATGAGATTTTATACCAAAAACATCATACTTCCAACTCAATCTTGATTATATGTTTAGATATAATTATTTTAGACTTTTTATCCACATATTTTCATAGAATATGAAAAAGAACTAAGTTTTCCTGCTAAATCATAAGGTTTTGGCCAGTATAAGAAATGATAGAAAATGGATTCTCATAACTTAGAAATAAAAGATACATTTGGACTAATATAGCTTCAGTATTTTAAACACAAAGCTCTGCTATTGTGCTATACAAGAACTAATAGGGCTACACAGCACACACCCTGAGGTCAGAACTCAGGTGGCAAGCACCCCATGGAACCTTACCGGGCTCATGGTTCTTGTCTCTCCATTTTTATGTGCTCTGAACAGTATGCCCTCTAGGCTCTGTGCTGGGCCAACTGACATCTTCCCCCACTGTGTTTGCTAAGCACCGAGGAGGAAAAAGGATGGAGAAAAGGAGGAGGAAGAAGCAAAAAAAGGGGAGAGAAAGAAGGAAGAAGAGGAGTAAGAAGGGAGGCTATCTTAAGATTTAAAATATCGAGATATATTTGGCAACTGAAGCAATGTATTCCTATATTAAAAATTAACACTACTATACTTATTGGCTTTACCTTTATATTTTATCTTTTTCTTTTTTTTCTTTTTTCTTTTTTGGTGGTACTTGGGGGCTGAACCCAGGGCCTGGCACTTGCAAGTGCTCTACTACTGGGCTGCATTCCAATCCCTTTTTTATTTTTTGTTTTGAGTCAAGGTCTCACTAAGTGACATAAGCTGCCTCTGGCCTTGAAGTCATGATCATTTTGCCTCCATCTCCTGCGTGGTTGAGATAACAGGCATGCACCACCATGCTCAAACCTGGATTTTTTTTATCTTTTAATGGTTAATATAATTCCTAAATGATTTGGTCCAAATGAAAATACTTTTATCACTATTTTATTATAACTTGAAAAGTAATATATTATTAAAAACTTAGACATTATTTAAAAGTATAAATAAGAAAATCAGGCTCACCTATCATTCTACCTGTCAGAAATGACCAATATGAATATTTTATTTAAATACCTCTGGATATTTTGCTATGCACATCTTTTTAAAATAAACATTAGGGTCTCTTGTGTGTCCTTCATTCTTGACATGGTATGTACTGTGGCCTCTTAATCTATGTCTTCCCTTCCTGAATCATTCAGTTCTAAAAATGTCAGGAGTTGTAAAGTAAGAGTCATCTTTGGGAAAGATGAGAAAAGAAGTCGTGGCCACCCAGAACACTGAAGCTCAAAAAGGAGTGGAAGATCTGTGTGGGAGGGCTGCCTGGCAACAACAATCAGAACTCAGTGGGTAAGGAAGACGTCTATGCTGGGGACAGCCTGGCTGAGGGTACTATAGGTACAGAGAGCATTCACACAAAGGAGTGACTCAGGATAGGGAGGCAAAGACTGAGCAGAGGAAAGAAGACATCCCCTCAGAGTAGCAGCCTGACCTAGACTGTTGGAGCCTGAGGAAGTGAGGAGAATCCTTCCATAGCAGGGTGTGAGGGTCAAGGGCAAGAAGGTAGCATCCTTGTGGGGTGTCTAGCCTCAAGTGGAATATGCACGCAAAGAAGGGTTCCAAGTGTGGAAGTATTAAAGTTAGTTTATTTGAAGAGAAACAGCATCTTTAACAATGAATTTTCCAATCCAGAAATTCCATCTCTCACTGCTTACAATAAAATCTTTCACATTCCTCATTATAGTA
Organism: Pedetes capensis; assembly: GCA_007922755.1. Lineage (NCBI taxonomy): Eukaryota > Metazoa > Chordata > Mammalia > Rodentia > Pedetidae > Pedetes > Pedetes capensis. The sequence continues at coordinate 25,572 of VMDO01014130.1, read as the reverse complement.
TTTTTATTCTCATATATATGTATGTGTGTGCTGGAGGTGAATACCGGGGCCTCACACATGCTAGGCAAGTGCTCTGCCACTGAGCTACATATTCAGCACTCTCATATTTCTCAAAGTTATTCATAAGTATTTAATATTTTTCACTGCTATTATGAATATATCTTTTTCAAATTATGCTCATTGTTTTGATGTTTAGAAAACCCATTAAGTAGAATATTTATTTATAATTAATTACCTTGATGTTATTAGGTGCTGTTGAGTCAGGTCAACTCACAGCAATCCTATGTACAACAGAACAAAAGAGTCGCTATACCTGACAGCACTTCTCTGCTACCCACAGGGTTTTCAATGGCCGGTTGTTTCAAGAGTGGGCCACCAGATCCTTCTCCCAATTAATTATCTAGGTGAACTACAGTACTAGTCTATTAGTTTTAGTAATTTCTAGTTGATCTTCCTAGGTTATAATCGTTTTTCTAATTTATGTAAATTAAAATTGGTGTTATCATTAAATATTGTTAATATAAAATCTCTTAGGTCAGACTGAGGATGGGGAAAGACTAAAATATGTTTAAATGATCATAATTAGTTATATCATTTATTCATTATTCATTTATCACATATTTATTAAGCATATACTATAACCATAGCCAAGTTACACAGGCTAGATAATTCTGTTTTCTCAACCATAAAATGTAAATAATCAAAGAACCTATCTAAGGACTAAATGAGATAATCTGTAGTGTAAATTGTTTAGCTTTGTACATGGTAAGTGCTCAATAAATGTTAACATTGGTAATGAAAATGACAATAAAATACACTCTAAACTGCCCTTCCCAGTGCCTGCAGAATGTATTTCTTCTGCCTCCTCTCCTCCACTATCAATTAACTTACACACACACACACACACACACACACACACACACACACAGGTCTATGAAAAACTATTCTACTAATCTTCCTTTATAACTAAAGGAAGATTACTTTTTCTTGCCTCCCATTTCATTTGTAATTTCTGAATCCTTCAATATATAATATTGTTGTTAGGTGCCGTTGAGTTGGGTCCAACTCATAGCAACCCCATGTACAACAGCAAGAGACACTCTTTGACACTATGCCATACCCAGCACTATTATCACTGCTTCTCTGACACTCATAGGGTTTTTGATGGCTGCCTGTTTGAGAGTGGGCTGCCAGGTCCTTCTCCCATCAATATGTAACAGGCCCTCAATAAACACTTATGGATTTCAAACAAAATTAAAATTCTAAAAAAGCCTCAAAAACCCCCACTCCTGCTGGGTGCGGTGGCACACGCCTGTAATCCCAGTGGCTCTGGAGGTGGAGGTAGGAGGATCGAAAGTTCGAGACCAGAGGCAGTCTGAGTAACTTAGTGAGACCCTGTCTCAAAAAGTAAAAAAATGGGCTGAGGGTGCAGCTCAGTGGACCAGCACTTGCAGAGCATGCAAGTGCAAGGCCCTGGGCTCAACCCCCGTACTGCCAAAAAAAAGCCCCATTCCCACATGAGGATATTAGTAAGTCAAGCTATTCGTAAACAAAATTCCACAATGAAATGTGAGATGATTAAATGATTCCTGTAAAATCTTATTGAGCCATATTTAAGTGCTATGTGCAATGTTAGTTTAGAAAATAGAAAATAGGGAGCCATGGCCTCTTCCTGTAATCCAAGTAACTCAGGAGCTGAGGAAGGAGCATCACAAGTTTGAAGCCAAAGGCACCCTGTGTAACTTAGCAAGACCCTGTCTCAAAATAAAAAATAAAAAGGGAGTTGGTGGTGCAGCTCAGTGATGGAGTGCCCTGGGTTTAGCCTCTCCAAACGCAGGCAATACTCAAAATCAGTTGTTGAACACTGTTTTTCAACTTCACAAAAATTATGGCTGTTTTTGTATTATGTTATAAATTGGAAAGCAGCCTGTATTGCTATTAACCAAAAGCCCAATTTCTTCAGGAAATGTGTAAGTCAAACTGGACACCATGAACTCACCTACTTCAGCCAGAGTTCTGATACAGGATTCCACTGATGCTTTCTGGGCTGGGTTTGGCCAAGTACAGTTGTAAATTCTGAAGGCAGACTGCAGCAACTGAATAAAAATTGGCTGATGTGTCTGAAAACAGAAAGAAAGTAAGTGCTGCTATACAACTAACACACCTGATCTATGCATTATCAAAAGGGAGCATCAAAATAAAATACAAATTTCAGTGCTACATTTATAAGTAATACTGAAATATCTCATTCAACATTCAACAAGAATTTATTATATGCCCACTTCATGAGAAGAAGCAGGATCAACACTATAAAAAATCAGTAATTGCACTTAACCATATCCTTAATCAGAAAAATGAACTCTTCCTTGAAGCTAATGACCTGAATTTGAATATAGCTTTTATAATCCTTTTGTTTATTCCTAAGTACAAATAGAAGAGGTGTTTGCAGGTTTATTTGGTTGGTTTAGTTTTATATGATGGGAAAGTAGAGAAGATTCCCATTTTGAACTACAAAAACAATTTCTTACATTTCTATCTAATAGTTTAAAATTTTTCCCTGAAGAAATTATAATTTAAATGATATTTTATAAAGGTAATATACTATCACTGTAGAATATGTGAGAACTACACAAATAAAAATAAACAATAATCCTTCAATGTGGAGATAATCAGTATCAACATTTTAAAGAAAGTTGTCCCTCACACTAATATACAACAAAACAGATACCAAAACCCACAAATACTTAAGTCTCTTATATAAAATTATGTAGCATTTGTATATAATCTATATACATCTTCCTCTATACTTTAAATATCTCTATATTACTTAAAATCCCTAATACAATGTGAGGGCTATGTAAATAGTTGTTATAATATATTGTTCAGGGAATAGTGACAAGAGATGTTTGTACATGTTCAATACACATACAATTTTGGGGAGGTGGTAAAAATTTTTAACTAAATATTGTTGATCCAAGCTTGGTTGGATATGAAGACATGGAACTTGAGGATACAGAGGGTGAGCTGTATCTACTCACGCATATGCATTCTTTATACCTACAAAATTGGAAGATACTATAATCCAATTCTGTAGTGTAACATTACTTGATAACCACTTCCCTTAGTGATCAATTTTCCTTTAAAATGAGTTTTAATTGCTATATAATATGCCACTCTATAGATATACATAATTTATTTAACCATTTCTACATTTGTAGATGTTGAAGGTTGATATCAATATTTATGTATTATAAATATCTGGATGGAAATCTTAAGATCATAAACATCTCCTAATTCTTAAAGGATAACTTAATTAATATGGACATGTTGGATCAGATGCTTATCCATTTTAAGAATCATTCCTTTATTTTAACATTTGGCAAACGATCAACGTACACATATGAAAGGTTTCATTCTAATTAGAGGAAAAATAAATCTGACGATGTCTCTTTATTTGGAATAAAGTCTGGTAAACTCAGAAAGGGTCACAACATTAAATAATATGTGAGAAATGTAATCATCCAAAGACTTCCTCACCAGATTGAAGTATTTGAATTATTTGCAATAGAATGAATTATTTGCAATAGAATATTCCTCCACTTGGCTTACCTGGAGGCTGGTACTATTATCAGAAAAGGGTGAATTGAAGAAGCCGCTCACAATGTTCATGACTGACTCAGTCACACACTTCTCTAAGAAGATGTCTGCATGTTTCCTGTCAGTGGTTGTGTTGCAAACCTGATGAAAAAGAAACACATCTTGGGGCTGGAGATATAACTCAGTGGTAGAGTGCTTGCCTAGTATGCACAAGACCCTGGGTTCAATCCCCAGCAACACACACACACACACACACACACACACACACACACACACACAAATTCAATATGTTTCATCAGTTTTGCATTGTAACTCAAAAGTAGAACCTTCTAGAAATTGTACTAACATAGTTCTCCATAATCATTTTTATGCTTTCCAACATTGCTTTGAATAGAAAACTTTCTGGCCCGTATGTATTAAAATTGTATCATCTGCAGTAGATTGTCCTGTAAGTTTGATAGCCATTTCATCTAGAGACCAGAATTCCTTCACATATCTCTACCCCCTTACATTGATTTGCTAATCACTTTACTTACACACGAATCTCTCCCTTGGTCCCCAAGCTTTGGTTTTGCCCACTCAGTGTGAGGAAACCAAAGAGGAAATAGTCATTTTAATTGTAGAGTTGTAAATATAATTAATGGTAGTTTGTGTCTACAGGTAGTTTCCATTAAAATACCTGATCCAAACTAGAGAGGGCAAACATAGAAATGGCTTGGGGAGGAAAATATAAAAAGACGATAAATCCAAAATATTTCCTACAGGTCTTACTTTCTCACCCACAGTTTATCATGGAAGCATGGAAATGCACCTTTGTATGCACTCTTCGTAGAATATGGTAAAAATTGAGAAGACGTACTACTAGGGCTGGGGATAGACCAGAAAAAGATAGTCCTTCTTCCTGCTCTGATTTTTACATCTGATTAAATGGCCATTTTTCTAAACTGTAAATTTTCTAAACTGCAAAATCTAAGATACATAATTTAAAACAAATGAAATCACACAGGAAACACAGACATAAAAAGAAAGGCAGAATAGCAGAGGGTATGAGAAAAGACTAAAAAAAACTGAGGCAGAAGAAAAGTTTAAATATTCACAAAGTGTGGTGAGTAAATATGGTGGCCATATGTTCTACATGTTCTTAGACAATTCAAATTTGTATGTAGTTTTTGTTTTTTCAATAAGGTGCTTAATCAAAAGAACAAGTAAATATAATTTAATTTGATATTGCTTTAAAACTTTTCACCCAAATTCATAAAAGAGAAAAATTCCCTTCTCAAACCATGTGTTTTTGCTTTGGAAAACAGGAGTGCTAATACCAGCATTTGCTGAATGGAGGGGGAAGAAAGAGGACAGTATTTGGTATCTAAGCCACTTCCCATCTGGGAAATTCATTTTTTCCTCATCTAGTCAGTGACATTTACCTGATGCTGCCATACCATCCCAGCATCCTACCTCATCAGATCTTGGAAGCTAAGAAAGGTAGGGCCTTATTAGTACCTGGGTAGGAGACTGCCTGGGAAGAAGGACCCAGCAGCCCACACCCAAAACAATCAGCCATCAAAACCCCTATGAATAACAGAGAAGCCCTGATAATAGTGCTGGGCATGGGACAGCATTGGGAGTGTTGGATAGTATTTCATCAGTTGTACATAGGGTCACTGAGTCGGACCTGACTCAACAGCACCTAACAACAACAATTAGAACTAAAATGATTTTAGTGTAATTAATAGTATAGGGTTATTGTAGGGAACAGTGTGATTAAAGGTAATAAATTATGTAATCTCGCTATTATATAACTTAGTGTATGACACATACAAGATGTTCAATACAGTAGTTCTCTTTATCCACAGGGGATATGTTCTAAGATCTCCAGTGAATGATTGAAACCACAGATAGAACCAAACCCAAAATAAAATTTTTTCTTATGCGTATTTGTCTACTACAAATTTAAATTCAGAAATTAGCACAGTAAGAGATTAATAACATAATAAAATAGAACAATTGTAACAATTAATACAAGTTATGTGAATGTTCTCTCTCTCCCCTGCCTTCTATCTTATTATACTTTCAACTTTTCACTTAAAAAAAAGCACTTTACAGCTTCTCTTTTGTGTATCTGAATTGCTAGTACCATTAATCTGTGTGATGGGGCCATGATGAAGTAAAACAAGGATTACTTGAATACAAACATTGCAGTACTGCAATAGTTGACCTAATAACCAAGAGGCCTACTGACTAACTGGATGGCAAACACACCATCCACAGGCTGGACAAAGAGATGATTTATGTCCCAGGCCTGAGAGGGGTGGAACAATGCAGGATAGCATCAGATTTTAACACACCTTTCAGAAATGTTGTGCAATTTAAAACTTATGAACTTTATTTCTGGAATTTTCCATTTAATGTCTTCAAATCTCTGTCACCCTCAGATAACTGAAACTCCAGAAAGTGAAACCATAGATAAGACTACTGTAAATGTGGAATGAATCAATTAATTTAAAAAATGAAAGAGAAGATTCATATTTTTGTTTTAGGTTAACTTTGAGTTAGGCCGTATTTGTGGACCACTCTAACCTAGGATTAAAATTTAATGTGGCTCTCGAACTAATACAAAATTTATTTTCCTACAACACACATGAATTAGGATTTAGTGCTTTTACTATCTTTCTAGCACTGGCTTTTATAGGAAACTTTTCTGATTTGGAGGATAAAATTGCCTTTAAGTTGAATAGGTCATGGACCAACTATGGCAAAACCAGTCCAAACAACCTTCTATATCCAGTGGTATTTCACACAATTGTGTGGGGCTCTCTGGAATTAGAACAGTGTCACACTGCATTACTTAAAACTGGGCATTTGTCAAAGCCTCACTCAGAAATTTCCTTTTCAATCAACAGATTAATAAAAGCAATCTATTTCTAGATAAAGGCTTTACTCAAAATCCTAGGTAAGGAAAACTGTGTTTACAAAATGGTGTGAAATCTATCCTTCTTCTCAAGATATTTTTTCTGCCCCTTATAAATGATAACATTTTCACCTTGCATCCTATAGTGTAATATCATGGAGAGTCAAGAAATGTAGGAAGCCACTTATCTTATTAAAATCTTTAGAAACTTTGCAGGAAAAGACGACCTAATAAATAGTGTAGTAATTCTTTACCCTGTTTTAAAATTTATTTTTATTGCCACTTTGCAACAAAGATTGGAAACAGTGCAAATAAAATTACATCACATTAAATGATCTTTTTATGTGTTATACATATATTTTTAAAGTTTTAATCTGTTTCCACATATTAATGACATCACATTATTTCCTATAAAACACTGCCATGTACTGTCATTATCTAAACTTTTATTTTTAAAGCCTATATTTATTCCATCATTTTAATGCACCATCATGCTTTAATCTATTTTTGGAGTAAGTTGAAATACACATTACAAAAATTACAAATCATTTTCTTAGTTCCTTCTTGCTAGTCTTTTAAGTAATTTCCATTTATTTATTTATCTGTCTTGGCTATCATAAAGAAAGGTGTAAGGTTACTGATTTTACTTTTAGATTTTTTGGTATATTTCACCAAAGGAGAAATTACCACATAAGCTGATTTCTTATGCTGGGCTGATCCTCCAAAATAAATTTATGATGCTATCTCAACTATCCATGAGTACCTAGGATGTTTCTGCATTACCACCAGCTAGCCCTTGCTTTCAATCTGCTTGGATTTTAGCTAATGCGGTGGCCCTAGCCAGAGATTACAGAATGGAGAAGAAGTCAGGTGGCTAGTGCACCTCTGCCTCCACCCACCTCCCTGTCCTTGCTGGGGCTCAAGTGCTCTCTTGATCCGCCTCCTCCCAGAGCCCTTCTTCAAGGTCTCCAAGCTCTCTTAGGCTTCAGTGATGCTGCCCTGGTCCTCATTTCTTCAGGACTCTAGGTGGTAACACCTTTGCCTTATTTCCAGTTCCTAGGTGCTCTCTTGTCCCTAATTGGTTCTTTAACTCTACCCACATCTCTTATAGAGTGTGTTGGTGTTTCTTCCTGAAACAAGTTGCTATACCTATACGTTATAATTGTTTTTGTCAGTTTAATGATGCCTAAAAGTTATCTTGCCTGTAGCCCTACTATTGTGTCAGATCTCGGAAGGTAAGTAGGGTCAGACCTGGTTAGTACTTGGATCGGAGACCACCTGGGAACACCAGGTGCTGTAGGCTTGGGAGAAGGACCCGGCAACCCACTCCCAAAAATCAATCCGCCATTGAAAACCCTATAAACAGCAGAGAAGCACTGACAATAGTGTTTTGCCTGTTGTATGCAGGGTCGCTATGAGTTGGATACCGACTCAACAGTACCTAACAACAACAACAACATCTACTTAAATTGCTTGGGTAACTTTTCTGTATAAAGCAACATTTTAATAAACAACTGAAGGAGGAAGCAGCCATGGACATTTTGGGGGGAAGAGCAAGTAATAAACTGTCCCTACCATTAGAATACTTGTTTCTGAATACCAGGAAGTAGTTTTTTTGTTTGTTTTTGTTTTTGTTTTGTTTTTGCTTGCCATGGTACATGCAGCACCCCTATTGAATTTAGGCATTCTAAAATTATTTCTTAAATAAACAAATACTAAGTGAAATTTACAGACACCATTATGTCTGAATTTCTCCCTTGGCATAAACTATGTCCCTCCTCACTTCTTCTCAGAAAGTGACTGCTGCCCTTCTAAGGATGGACAGACAATACTGTTATCATATGCCGTAGCAACACTGTCCAATATAGCTTTCTACAATGACAAAAGTCTTCTACATCAGTGATGTCCTACAAAGAAGTCCCTAGACATAAGTGCTTATTAAACATTTGAAATGTGGCCAATGCATTTGAGGAACTGAGTTTTTAAATTTTATTTAATTTATCCTTATTAAAATTTAAATTTAGCCACATGTGGCAAGTAGCTACTCTACAGAGTCAGTAATACATCTTTGTTTTTTGTTTTTGTTTTTTTTCTGGCAGTGCTTGGGGGTTGAACCCAGAGCCTTGTGAATGTTAGAGACAAGTATTCTACCACTGAGCTGCATCCTCAGTCCTTTTAATTTTTTTATTATTTTTATGAGACAGGGCCTAAGTAGTTCATGTTGCCTCTAGCCTGGAACTCACAATTCTCCTGCCTCAGCCTCCTAAGTAACTAAGACTATTGCACCATGGCACCCAGCCAGTAAGAATATACTTTTGATAATCAACCACAGAATGCAATTCATAGGATCATTTTGGTATTCCGCAAAGAAGGCAAAACTATCTGAGGTGATATCACATACTATTTTTAAAATATTTGCATTACTTTATGAGGTAAAATATACTAACATATATCTTATACTACACTTTATTTCACCATTTGTCTATTACTCAATATTTAATCTATTTGCAACTATTGTATATTATCACAAAAATATGTTGAATATCTTTGGCTATACGTTCTTGATAGCATTACTAATCATTTACCAGAAACAGGTTCTTGGAAGGTAAATTACATAATACATAAAAAGATATGAAGAATTTCTTAATGCATTAGAAAAATGCTCTTCAGAAAGACTACATGAAATTATATTATCATCTACAAGGTATGTAAATGGATATCCTGACCCATTATCAACATTAAATATTATCTTTTTATCCTTGCAACTTGGATGGTTGAAAATTATTTGTTTTTGTAAGTTATTAACAGTTAAACATTTTTCAGAGGTTTATATTTACCCCTCTATAAAATCATGAGTGCCTACTTTCACCTCTTTTCTTATGTGGGCTGATTTTCTTATGTGGGCTGATTATTATATTGTTAGTGTTTTCCTTACCAATGTGTGTAAGTTGTTTACATGACAGTTGTCACCTTTCTAAAAAGTGTGTAACTTAACAGGCTCTGTGGTGCAATGGATAGTATATTGGACTTCTAGCTGAGCCTGGAATGGTCATTCAAAAAGTGTATAGTAATTTTTCCCTTTTTATGTTTCTTTATTTTTATTTGATATTTTAATACACTCAAGCATTAATGTGCAAACAGTGAAATGTCTATAATTTTCCTTAGCCAATTTTACCCATTGCTTTTATGCTTAAAAAGATCTTTCTCAGCCAGGTGTGGTGATAATTCTACCATTGGAGAGGTGGAAGCAGGGGGATCACCAAGTTGGAGGACAACCTGGGCTATATAGAAACCCCCTGCCTCAAAAATAAAATAAAACAAAACAAAAACATGTCTCATTCAAAGACATACAAATACTGATCTACATATACATCTGTTTTCATTGTTCCCATCTTTTGCACTTAAAAATGCATTGCACTCATTGCTATTATATGGTGTGAGTTCAATTCACTCCAAACAGCCAGTGTCTTCTTCAATCATTTTGACTTAATTTAAATCAATAATTTTTGCTCACTCCCTATTTCATGCCAAGAGTGTTTTACATACTAAGGATCTGTTTCTGAATAAAATATACAAAAATCACTACCTTAATGGAGTTTGTACTATTAATTTAAGAATCCAAGAATAGACAAATGATAGCTCATGGGTCAAATCTAGCCATATCTATTACATATTGTCTATGGCTCCTTACCCTGTAATAATTGCCATGATACCTCTGACAATGGCCTACAAAATTTAAATACTTGTTATCTTGTTCTTTATAGAGTTTGCTGACCACTAAAAGTACCACTACTTTCTTATGAATGAATAATAATTTGCATTATATATTAGCTTTCATATGTAAAAGTCTGTTGCTGACTATTTCATTGTACTGATATGCCTACTCCATTCTGTGCTTAAGACTACATTTGTTTTGTTTGTAAATCCACTTTTTAAAGTATTTTTAACATCAGATGACACTTATGTATTTCACAAATTGTTGTTGCTAGGTGCCGTTGAGTCGGTCCAATTCATAGTGACCCTATGTACAATACAACAAAACACTCCCTGACACTGTGCCATCCCCAGCATGGTATCAGTGTTTCTCTGCTATTCATAGGGTTTTCAGTGGCTGATTGTTTTGGGATTGTTTCAGGAGTGAGCTGCCAGGCCATTTCTCCAATCTTTGTGGTGCTTGGGATTGAACCCAGGGCATCAAAGAATGCAGAGCAAGTATCCTACCAAATGAGCTAAACCCCAGCCCATTTCCAAATAGGTACTAATTATCTACTGAGTGTGACACATTGTTCTAGATGAAACATGCAGCTGTGAACTAATCAGACAAAATCTCTGCTCTTCATTATTTTCCCCTGAAACAAATGTAAATGCATAAAGAAATGTCAGGTGATGATAAGTTTTATGAAGAAAAATGTAACAAGCATAGATAGGGAGGACTGAGAAAAAAAGTGGTTACTACAGGATGCTCAGTGAAGGCCTCTCTGAAAAGGTACCTTATGAGAGACTTCAGATGGTAAACCTTGATTGTCAACTTGCCTGGGTTGAGAGTGTTTCCAGAGAACTAACTAAGAGGGGAAGATTCGCCCTGATTGTGAGTAGCACCATCCCAGAGGCTGGGAATCTGGATGAAATAAAAGGGGTAAAAGGAGAAAGCCAACAAGAGCTGGCATTCTCTGTTTTCATGACCACCATGATGTAAAGTTCTTTCCTGTGGTGTGCTCACCCTACCATGATGGATTGAAACCTTCGAAAATATGGCCAAAATAATTCCTCCTTTTAAGCTGTTTTCTGAGGTATTTGGTCACAGTGATAAAACTAACACAGAAAATCAATACCAGAGGAGTAAAGTTATTTCTGTGACTACCTGACATGTGATTGAGGAACCTTTGGAACTGGTTTGTGGCAGGAATTTGGAAGAGTTTGGAGAAGCACACTAGAGAAAGCTTAGAATGCTGTAAGAGTTTAAAGGTGTTTCTGGTGTGAGTTCAGAAGACCAGAATGCCAATAGGAACACAGAAAGTGAAGGCCAGGTTTCTAATGGGAATGAGGACTCTATTGAGAAGACTAGGAACCATTCATGTAATAGTTTGGAGGAAGAAAGTTGTCTGCATTTTTTCCATGACCTGAGATTTTATGGGAGCCTGAGTTTAAAGGTAACAAACTAATTAATCTGGCAGACGAAATTTCAAGGCAGTCCACCATTCAGGCTGTAGCATTGTTATTGCTGGCTGCTTTTAGCCAGGTTTATAGTGAAAACTTAAGAACAAAAAGTAGAATGGAAATATTTGGATAATGTGCAGCTTGATCAGAAAATGAGCCATCTAAAGTTTGAGCAAAGCAAGTTGTGATTGTTAAGGAGATGAAGGCTATTTAAAAGAAGCCATGTACTTTGCCCCAGGACAATAAGAAAGATGCCTTGAGGCCATCTCAGGTATCAGTGAGGTCCCATCCATCTCAGCCTCAAGGGTATAAATGTGTAACTCATTTAAAAGACTTTCCCTTCTGATTAGAGAGCTGCCAGGGTACCTTGATAGCAGAGGGTCACCTAGAAAGTTGTCTCCTCTAGATTCATTATACCATGTTCAGCAGCCCAGGCACTCAGAGGCTGCTGCAGTCATGATCTAAGAGGGCCTGGCTACTATTCAAACTCCTGGTAGCAGACCTTGTCATCATCCATGTGGTGCTACTGTTGTAGGCATGCAGGATGCTAGAGTTGTGGAGTCATGAGGCTTCCACCCAGATTTCAGAGGAAGGCCTGGGAGGCCAGGAAATATGTAGCAGTGTTGGGTTTCCTGCAAGAACTCCTGAGAGGGTGGTATATGAAGCTATGAGGATGAAGTCCAAGCTGCAATGGAGACCCAAGGAAGTTAGAGATGCCAAGAACATGGAATATCTGCTGAGGACAGCCGCAGGCAACAAGCATGCCAGCCCAAGAGGGAGAACATGTGGGCCACAAATAGCAAGGCTGTATGGGCAGGGCTGCGCACAACCCTTGGAACTTACATCGTATCACTACATGCTCCAGTTGCCAGACAAGGAGTTACAGTATTTAATGTTTGTTCTGCTGAATTTCCATAATGCTTTGGGGTGATCCTTTGCTATTCTCCTAGCCTCCTTTGGAATGAAAATATGTATTCTGTGCCATTGTATCTTGGAAGTAGGTAACTTACCTTTGATTCTACAGGGGCTCACAGCTAAATGTTTGCCTTGAGTCCCAGAGGATACACTGAACTTGCTCTTCTGAACAATGCTTGGACAGTTAAGGCTATGGGGAGTTTTGAAGATGGACTAAACATATTTTTCATTGTGCGATATACATGAGCCTTTGAAGGCCAGAGAAGAATGTTATAGTTTAGGTATGAAATGTTCCCAAAAAAGGTTCATGTATTGAAGGCTAGGTCCTCAGTTGGTGGTGCTATTTTAGGAGGTTCCAGGAAATTTAGGAGGCAAGGCATAACTGGAGGAAGATGACTGGGGACATGTCCTTGACCTAGGGCCTTCTGTTTTCTCTCTCTCTGCTTCCATGAGATGAACAGTCTGCTCTTCCACATGCCCTCTCCACCATAAAGGACTGAAACCTCTGGAACCATAAGCTAAAATAGATCTTTCCTCCTTTAAGTTATTTCTGTCAGGTATTTTATCACAGCTATGAAAAAAACTCATTAACACAGGAACTGAAAGAAGAGAACAAAGAAGTCATTAGGAAACTGGAGTCAAGAGTCCCAGAAAAATGCAAAGGTGCTTAGATGAGAGAGTGTTTGGAGATGCACCAAGGAAGCAGAGAAGTGGCCTAACCCAGCCTCTTTTTCTTCCTTATCTTTCTGCTCTACTCTTTCCTCCAGATAAGGGATAATGGTACTCTGAGCAAGGTGGTCATAATAGAAGCATTCAGAAGAAGGCAAATTTGGGATATTTTAAGATTAGAACTCAAAGAATTTGCTGAAAGACTGGACTCAATGAGTAACAAAATAAGATTTACATATGACACCAGATGTTCTGCTTAGATGCTTATAGTGTATAATGTAGTTTTTCATTTGCTGAGAGGCTAAAGACTTGGGAAGGAATTGTTTTTCAGCAAGGCATGTGCATGAATAGTCTGAAATCAGACAGCCAAATAGAGATGTCATGTAGACTGTTAGATATGAGATTAGACATCAAGGGAAGGGTCCAGGTTTCAGTCAACTTGGAATTAAAGGTATAAGAGCAGATGAGAACAGCAAGAAAGTGACTGTAGACAGAGAAGGGATCAAGTCCAAGGTTTCAACCAGTCATGCCCCCAAATTTAGAAGATGGGGAGATGCAGAGATATCAGCCAAGAAACTGAGGAGTGGCCAGTGAGGTAGGAGGCAGAGATAATGAGATGGATCCTGGGGGCCAAATGAAGAACAGTTTCATAAAGGAACTCAATAATTATGGAAAATACTGCCAATAATTCAAAGAATAGAAAGTGTGATGCAGGACAGGGAACAACCAAACAATCATCAAGAGCAGTCATCTATGTGCAATGGCTCACACTTGTAATCCTAGTGATCTGGGAGGTAGAGGCAGAAGTATCAGAGGTTAGAGGCCAGAGGTAGCCTGCAAAACCCTGTCTCAAGATAAAAAATAAAATAAAAATGGGATTTGGGTGCAGCTCAGTGGTAGAGAGCTAGCAAAGCATGTGTGAGGCCCTACGTTCAACCCCCAAGCAAAATAAATAAATAAATAACAGACAAATGTTCAGCTCTTCAGTTCAAATGGGCACTAGCATTATAATTCAGCATGACAGCTAAGGAATAAAGAAAGAAATAAAATTAAGGGAAAGGTACAACACAAAGAATAAAAGTTATAGAATAGTTTATAGTTTTTCACTTCCCTGAAATCCTAGTTAATAAGATCATATAAAAAGAGTACTTTAAAATGGGTCTTATCAATGATTACTCTAACTTAAGAAAGTTAAGAAAATTATAGAAAATCTATTTTATGAAAGACATGGGAAAATATGTTTGAAAGTATATATAAATTCTATCATATCTCCTACCTCATACCTACTTGGTGAGTTAAATAAGAGGAGTGAGTCACTCAAGTAATCTGCCTGAAAATGAAATATCCTGATTTGTCTTGTTAAGCAATGGCTGATGGGATAGTGGCATGATGCCCTGTTAGATGTGCCTCCTAAATTATTTTAGTCTAATTTCATCCTGCTAGTACAGGATGAGGTTTAGCTCAGTTGGTAGAGTGCCATGCAGCACTCTCTGAGGCCCTTAGTTTGACCTCCAGCACCGCAAAAATGGAAGAAGGACCACTACCAAGCAATCCCAAAATAATCAGCCATTGAAAACCCTATGAGGGTCGCTATGAGTCGCACCCACTCGAGGGGACCTAACAACAACAACAGTACATCACTTAGAGTACTACTTAAAATCAACCGCAAAATTGGGAACATCTTCAGAATATATATAGAGAGAGAGAGTCTGAGGCTAACACTGATCATAATCCACCCCCTTCTAGGTGCTTTTTAATAATGATTCAAGTCCCCCGGCTTTGCCACAACAATCAGTCATGAAGCCAAAGAAAAGCATTTCTGCCCTACAAACACCAATTTTACCTGCATTAGAACATAGATTGAAGTGGGTTGTCATTAATGCTCAGAAAGGCAGTAACAACTTTTCATGGGTCTAATAGCTTTGCTGCCTGCTTGAATCTGGTGTATTTACAGGCCATGTGTACTGTCTCTGCTAGGAAATCAGAATGGGACAACTATGTGAAACAAACTTGCACCATCTTATTAAAAACTATTTTTCCGGGAAAGATTTTCTTATATGGGTCTTAAGAAGATAAAAGACAAGAGGGATACAAATATAAGAAAATTAAAGATACAAATAGAGGTAACCCTGTATAAATGGGGTCCCCAAGCATACCCACCCCCTGGGCCATAGACTGGTACCTCTCAGTGGCTTGTTAGGAACCAGGCCACACAGTAAAAGGTAAGAAATGAGCAACCTAGAAAGCTTCATCTGTATTTACAACTGCTCTTCATTGCTTACATCATCCCAAAACCATCCCTTACATGGTCTGTGGAAAAACTGTTTTCCATAAAACCAGTCCCTGGTGCCAAAGTTTGCTTTAGAGGCCTTTATTCAAAAGATAAAACAAAAAACAAAAGCCGTAGCAGTGCTGAATCCAGAAAACTATGGGAAGAAAAGTAGAACAATGAGTGCTGCTATGTGTCAATATTACATTTATCTTTTAAACAAAATTTCTACTAAAATATAATTGCACAGCCCTGTCCCTGTATGAAATATGACACTCCATACTGGATGCCACACTTTAAACAAACACAGACTAACTAGAGGAAACCCAAAAGTGTATTGAAACAAAGATCCCAGAAACCATATCAGAAGAGGAACTGCTGAGAGCCATGAAGAAAACTCTGGGAGACATGAGAACTATACTGGAGATGTTGTTGGGAAAAACGGCTTCCCGTTCTATAACAAGCTACAGAAGTAACCTAGTGAATTATCTTTCTGAATCTCACAGGCAAAATTATGAGGCCAACCTAAAAAGTACTAAGTTCCTTTAAGTTTTATAGTTTTATAATTTTGAAGCACACCATTAGCAAGGAGGTTGTGTTGTTTCTAGTAAACACCCACATCTTTCCTTAACTGAATTGTTCCATGCGGCTACAGAAGGAAAATCAAGGTAAAAATTATAACAAAAATTTGACTTAATATAATATCTTTTAATAAGTAAGTTATATAGTAATAAGCCAAAAGAGTCTCAAAAAATACTAACTTCATTATTAATAAAAATATTCCAGCAGATGCTAAAAACTATGAATTAGACATTAAACTGGATGATATGATAACTAACCTCTTCTAACCCTGAGATGATGTTGAGTCTTTAGATCCAATTTACAAAATACCTCTCCTCTAGATTATATTCACCATTTCTCACAGAGTAAACAAATTGTTCCAGAATTAGACAACTTTTTTGTAATGTCTGAATCACATTCATTTCCTTTGTGCAATTCATGTCAAATACTGTTGTGCATGTCCATCTTCATGGACATGGTTTCTGGCTCTTCCCTATTCTGGATAGTCTCGGTTTTTTTCATCCTCAGTATTACTATTTGGTTTAGGTCTTAAGGAAACTTCTTGAAATTGCTTAAAATCTCCTTATAACCTCATGTTTATTCTGGTGATGATGATGTAGATGATGCTACCAACTCTCTTACTAAGTGCCAATACATGCAAAAAACTTTCTGTGTATTATCTCACTGACTCTTCCCAGGAACTTATAAAGAATGTATTATTGTATTCATTTGATAAATAAGGAAACTCAAGGTCAGAGGGGTTAATTATCTTGCCCAGGATAACCAAGCTAGTAAGAGGTAGTCTGGACTTAAACTTTAGTCTGATTAACTCCTTTGAAATCTCCACTCCTAAACACCATGCTCTATTGCAGTGCTTCTCAAAGTGTGGCCCCTGAACTAGCCACTACAGCATCATCTAGGAACTTATTAAAAATGACAGTCTCCCAGGTACCAAATCAGAGGCTCTGGGGACAGGACTCAACAACTTGTGCTTTTTAACAAGGCCTCCAGGTAATTCTGATGTTCCTTAATGAGAACTACTGCCCTCCTGATCAGAGAGTTTTCCTAGCAGGCCATATTCTACTCAGCCATACTTATTTTTGTAGTTTGAATATGAAAGTTTATAGTAGCTCCTTAATCTTTTTTTTTCTTTTTTTTTTTAATAAAAACAATGCCACAGCACTTACTGTCATCTGGCAATTAACATAAAGGTCTGCAAAATAATATGAACAAAGGTTTCAGAATTGTACTCCAAGCAAGAAGCACCTTAAAAAAAAACCCAAAACTAAAACCCGAACTGCAATGCCTTCTCACTTCATTCACCATTTCTAGTTGGAAACACTGTGTAGCAGAGTAATATTATCTCCTTTCAGCATGATCCAACCCAGTTGTTTTCTTGAATTTGTTTTAGAATGAATCTCTTCTGCATCATCTAATACCAGGTTCACGTACTCATCAAAACCAATAATACAGCCCTCTATCTGCATATTCACTGGCTCATACAACCACACTTGAATCCAAGATCTATTTTGGAAGTATCTGGAGATGAGGTTGATGGGCTGCACCATCACCTTCTGCACCTTTTGGTCCTGGCCACGGTATGCCATGGTGGAATCTCACAAAGACCCTTAAACTTTCTTTAGAGGAAAAAAGAGAAATCACTGTTATAGAAAAATCAGATCTCTTTTTCCTTTCTTGAAACAGAAAAGGTGAATTCCTGTTTACTTCTGTGAAGGGATTAGAAAGCTACTGCTTTAAAATATATATAAGAGGGAAACAAGAAGCTAAACTGTTCTGGTTAGACATAAAGAGTGAATAGACGAAGAAGATCTTAAAGTTCCCCTGTTGTTGTTGTTGTTGTTGTTGTTGTTGTTGTTGTTGTTGTTAGGTGCCGTCGAGTCGTGTCTGACTCATAGCGACCCTCATAGGGTTTTCCATGGCAGATTGTTTCAGGATTGCCTTGGGAGTGGGTTGCCACATCCTTCTCCCATTTTTGCGGTGCTGGGAATCGAACTCGGGACCTCAGAGACTACAGAGCGGCACTCTACCAACTGAGTTAAATCCCAGCCCAAAGTTCCCCTAGAGACTCATATAGTAAATAACATGAATCATCTGCTTAATCAAACTAGTCAAAATAAAAATCCTTCCTACATGCATGATAATTTAAAAAAAAGAAACCTATACACTTTTGTCTTATAAATACATCAATGGCATGACTGTTTCCAAGGTGGCACACTCAATGGCAATTATCTTTGGCTTTAGCTTTGTAACACATGCTGCCTAGAATGTAACCTTGGTCTTTCCAAGTTTATCATCCATCAGTGGCACCATGCAACTCTGCAGATCAGCCTATAACTTCTTTAATATCTTCCTGCACATGCAATTTTAAAGCTCATTCGTTGGCATACAAATCATCCTTTACTTCAAAGACTCTGTTTTGCATCTGGTCAGATACAAGGTTTTCATAAGACCAGTGCAAATAAATATAAGTGGATATTAGATGCTGAATAAAACAGGATGATTTCTCTAGTTGCAGATTTACTTGAGAAAGGCAATAGTAGCTCCTGGTTGCATAGAAATAATGTATAACAGGAATTATATTATTTTACGTGTACTTGAACCTAGTGGAGAACTTACCACCACACACTTAAAATCTGGACCATAATAACATGGTTCATTGAATCATCAAAGGGTAAACTTGCATGATCTGGGTTTACAGTCAGTATTTTATAGTATCAAGTTTGCTATCTCATTACAGCCATACCACTAAGGTGTCCAATCCTGCCAGATCTTGGAAGCTAAGCAAGGTTGGGCTTGGTTAATACTTGGATGGAAGACCACCTAGAACACCAGATGCTGTATGCTTGGGAGAACAACCTGGCAGCTCACTCCCAAAAAACAACCAGCTATTGAAAACCTTATGGATAGCAGGGAAACACTGACAATAGTGCCAAACATAATGCAATGTAGGGGAGTATTTCGTCTGTTGTACATAGGGTCGCTGTGAGTCGGACCCAATTCAACAACACTTAAAAACAATAACATTTTGCTATCCCTCCTTCAAAAAGGGCAGTAGAGAGGCAGTGAGCTTGTAAAATCATGAAAATAAGCAGCTCACTAATCCTTCTCTTATGGTTCGAATATGAAACATCCCCCACCTTGGTCCCCAGCTGCTGGTACAATTTTGGGAAGTCCTGGAAATTTTAGGAGGTGGGGCTTAGTTGGAGGAAGTAGATCCCTGGAGGCATTCCTTTGAAGGCTATGCCTTCTTTTAGCGCATTCCTTGATTTCTCTGTTTCCTATCCACCAAGATGTGAAACAGCCACCTCCTCCAAACACTCCTGCCAACATGATATTGTGCTCAGATACATGGGGCCAAACTACCACGAACTGAACCCTCTGAAACTGTGAGCCAAAATAAATCCTTCCTCTCTTTGGTTGTTTCCGTCAGGCATTCTGTCACAGTGGCAATAAAACTGACTAATCCATCTTCTCCTCCAAATAGATGAGGCCTCCATAAGCTACCAGCACTCAGAAATGTTGGGAGGCCAGAGGGACTGAGGCAGGCCACTTTAACTCAAAATAGGTTTAAGGAGTGATCTATAAAGTCTCTTCCACTAGTGAAAATCTTAGTGAACTTCATGTCCCATCACTTTAAAGGAAAAAACTAGAAAATATTTTCCAAAAACTAAAATAATATACCATTATTATAACAATCGAGTATGCAAAATAAAAGGCTAACACACATGCTAAAGAAAATTATGTATAAAGAAGATTAACTTTTTCCTTTCTTCATTCGTTTACTCAATATTAATAGAGCAAAAACATATGACAGGCAGTATCTAGAAAATCCCATCCAGTCCTAAATATCCTCCTCTCTTGTTGTCAGATGCTGTCAAGTCAGGTCCAATTCACAGCAATCCGGTGTACAACAGATGAAACACTTCCCAACACTGTGCCATGTTCAGCACTATATCAGTGCTTCTCTGCTATCCATATGGCTTTCAATGGCTGATTATTTTTTGGGAATGGGTTGCTGGGTCCTTCCCCCAAGCCTACAGCACCTGATGTTCCCAGGCTGTCTCCCATCCAAGTACTATCCAGGCCTGATCCTGTTTAGCTTCCAAGATCTGATAGGATCAGATGCCAGGGTGGTATGGATGTAGGTCCTCCCATAGATTCCGCCCCCCCCCCAAAAAAAAAGAGAGAGGAAATTGACTCAAAGTAAAAAGGATAATATAATTTTTGCAGACTTCAATAAAAAATCCAGATGATTAAATTATCAGAGCATGCTTCCAAGGAAGACTCAATAGACAACAGTGAGAAAAACTTACTCCTGAAGAGTCTGGTCAAATATATATCTATCTGAAAGCTGTGGTCTAGACCTCTTGAGGCTTCTTCCATCTGTGGTTGTAATTGCATTCAAGGTATACAATTTGAATACAAATTGACCTCTGCCAAATGTCTTCTCTAACCAACGTAAAAATGCTACTAAAATTCCATTTAATAACAGACATCTGTAGTCCTTTATAAAGGCAAAAATGAAGACTTCATTTGTTGTTATATGCACTGTACTAGGTATTTTGCTTATATTAATTCATTAAATCTCACAATCTTATGAGGCTCATTTACAACTTCATAAATGAAATAGATTGAATCAAAGTGTAGTAGATTTAATTGTAAATTTTTATTCCTACTTAATACTGTTTAATTGCAATATATCCTGATACTTTACTAAACACAAATAGGATTGACTGGTTAACATGTAACTTACCCTTGCCATATCCACCAAGAAGTTCTCAAATAATTTCCAAATATGATTGCTTGTGTAGATTTCTTTCATTTCCACTTCAGTGTCAACATAACAGTGATTAACAAAGTTCACGTAAGCAATCTTAACCTGTGCAATTTTCAAGTGCAAAAGATTCTTTATTGATCACTTTTCAAATACCATTAAGAAATGTTAAACAAAATCTATTAGTTCCTATAGGAGCTCATAGTATGTTTTGTATCTACCCAGAAAATCTTCTTGTTTCCACTCTTTTGGCAAGTCAGTTCACTCTAATGCTGGGTAATATGTGACCTAGCACTCTATTCCACTAGGCCTAGTGATTGGTGTGAAAATGAGCACTTTACTTAAACCAAGCCTATCATCTTTGAGACATAAGGAGTATAAAAAGATCTCCAAGAAAAACTCATATACATAAAAAGAATCACATAAATTGTTTCAAGGGATTTGTAGAATTGAAGTTAGAACTGCCTACAGCCATACCACTGTGGTGTCTGATCCTGTCAGATCTTGGAAGCCAAGCAGGGCCAGGCCTGGTTAGTACCTGGATGGGAGACCACCTGGGACCAGATATTGTAGACTTGGGAGAAGGACCCGGCAACCTGCTCCCAAAAAGCAATCTGCCATTGAAAACCCTTTGAATAGCAGAGAAGCACTGACAAAATGTTTGCCTGTTGTACGTAGGGTCGCTATGAGTCAGATACCAACTCGATGGCACTTAACAACAA
The DNA here is from genome assembly GCA_007922755.1 of Pedetes capensis. Classification (NCBI taxonomy): domain Eukaryota; kingdom Metazoa; phylum Chordata; class Mammalia; order Rodentia; family Pedetidae; genus Pedetes; species Pedetes capensis. The sequence goes on along the minus strand of VMDO01014130.1, from coordinate 3,979 downwards.
CAACAAGCAGGGTCGGGCCTGGTTAGTATTTGGATGGGCAATTGGCTTGGGAGCACCAGGTGCTGTAGACTTGGGAGAAGGACCCAGTAACCTACTCCCAAAAAACAATCAGCTATTGAAAACCCTATGAATAACAGAGAAGCACTAACAATACTGTTTCACCTATTGTACATAGGACTGCTATGAGTCAGACACCAACTCAACAGCACCTAACAAGTTAGAACTACAAGGAATACAGGGCCAGCATTCATACCTTTAGGGCTACCCTCTACTTAACTGAGGTCTAAACAGTCAATAGTATGTGCCTGCATCAAGGTCAGTCACAGGGTAGGGAGATATCTGAAACAGTCAGTGACTTATTATCATCACCTTGACAACAGCAATATTTATTTATTCAGGGTTTTCTATCCCAGTTACCCTCAGCATTTTGTATACTATCTTAGTTAACTGAATCCTACAACAATCCTATCAGGTACATACCATAATTATTTTATTTTAAAATTGTGGAAATGAAAGATTGGAAAGGTCAAGTAACCTGTTGTAATCAGTCACTCAGTTAGGAAGTAATGGATCCAGGATTCTGACTCATTATTTAATTCATTCACAATGTATTTACTGAGTGATGGCTATGACTCAGAAAATATAATAGTGAACAGAAAGAGATTTACCTGTTACTCTCTTAGAGCTTATAATCTTGGGAGAGGGTGTGAAAGCCAAAGATATTGGTTAACTAATAAACTCAAATGTCAAATTTCTCACTGTAGATTCTTCTAGACTCTACTAAGGGAGGCCAGGGAACTTATCCCTAAAGAAGTAAAGCTTGGATCAAATTCTGAAGGTAAAAAGGAATTGTTAAGGTAAACACAGATGTAACGGTGTCAGAGATACCTACATCTGGGAAAAGACATGGTCAAGACCAGGACCTTAAGTAAGAACAGAATCTGGATTTCCTCACTACTCTATACTCTCTCTGCCATCTCATTTTAACTCAGTGAAGGCATGAAGTACCCATCAATTAAAGTGCCACCAATTCCATAAATTTTTTTTTTAATTCTTTCTAGTTTGTCACTACATAAGACTATTGTTGTTAGGTGCCTCCAGTTGGCTCTGATTCATAGTGACCCTCATAGGGTTTTCAATGGCTGATTGTTTTGGGGTTGCTTTGGGAGTGGACTGCCACATCCCTCTCCCATTTTTGCAGTGCTGGAGATCAAGCCTGGGTCATCAGGGAGTGCAGAACAGCACTCTACCAACTGAGCCAAGCCCCAGCCCTAAGACTATTGGAAATAGGGAATTTAACCTCCTCTGACACATTTTTAAGTTACTGTGATTTAAAATACTTGGTTTTATATTATTTTCAGCATATCAAAAATCTAAGAACTTTGCAATAATACATCACAATAGTCAAAAAGAAAGGAATTGTTACAATATATATTCCTAAAAGCCTCATTAACAGAACCTTGTTGGCAGACAATAAGCATCTGCTGACATTTTGTTTTGATTGTCATCAGAGCCAAACTAGTTGGCTAGAGCCAACTAGTTGGTGAAAGAGGATGTGAGCATAAGGCAAAATGTGCATACACAATTTCAAGAATGCATCTATCCCCAAAAGCAAAATAAACCTGTGGAGTATCATGTGATCCTGAAGCACTATCCAAGCCTTTCTAATCAATCATTATGATTCATTTATGAACCTTCTGCTTTATGTTCAAGTACATAACTAGAAGCTAAAAGTAAACCTTTCTATTTGAGTCCACTGACATGTTCAGAACTCAAGACATTTGTAATAGCTTCCAGTAAAGGGGTTTATCCTCTAAAAAAATGTAGTATATATACACAATGGAATATTACTCAGCAATAAAAAAGAATGAAATGTCATTCACAGCAAAATGGGGACAACTGGAGAATATCATCTTAAGTGGACAAGTCCAGGCCCCAGAAAAGAAATACCATATAAGGAAAAAAATATGTGTGTGTGCATATATATATATATATATATATATATATATATGATCAATCAGGCTTATATAAGAAGGGAAAATGGAAGCACAGTAGGAGGGAGGAGACTACGGGGGGAGTGGAGGTTGAGGAAGGGGGCAAGGGGAGGGAAATAATGTGGAGGGATAAAGAGGGAGAAAATAATCTTAAAATAGACAATACAAATACATGGGGGGAGGGAATATAACCCCTAAATGCATATTAGTTTTTACTATATATTAATCAAAAGGTTCTATGAAATATGTAAGTTGATGAAAGAGTAACAAAAAGTGATGTAATATAGTTGCATAATGGAAATAGCAAAAGCATTATTCTGCACTCCACCAATATTTATGAATAAAGATGCTAATTTCAAAAAGGGGGTTATCCTCCTTCATAATTTTTTATAGAACTAAAAAGTAGACATTTTTATATTTTTAAATTTTGAAAATTATATAGCTAAATATGATTCTTTGATTAAATATATGACCCCATTATAAATATTAGTATGCATGACTTCTGATACTTAAATGAACTTTAAAAATTAATGACAACTGTACAGCTGTTAAGCTTTTGCCAGGCTTACCTCAGGGATGCAGTCACCATGGGTCACCACCCTCACTATATCATCCAGGGGAAGAAGGGAATTGCACTTGATTTCAGTATAGACATTTTTGCCCTCTGTGCATGCTGCCAGCAACTCCACAAGGGTGATGTGATAGGCTAAGGGACCACTCTCATCCCCTCGGGCTCTCTCTGAGCACATCATATTGAGAAGGATTGGAAATGATGCTCTATCAATGTAAAACACCAGCACATCTTCACCCCCATTTATCAACTGAAAAGATAATAAGAGAATCTACATAGTAGTCCAAATGTGCATTCTTGCAGCTATTTCCAAAGGCTTGATCTGTCTGGAAATACATTATATCTTTGTTAAAAACATAAGTAACACTGCAAAAAGAAGAACTATACCAAGGCAGGATGGTGAAAAGACTATAATCATGTGCCAAATGATTAGTTATGAATGCTATCAAAACCAGGTAGGGAGACACAGGAGGAGTAGATGAGCAAGAATTAAACAACATTTATGATAGCAAATTGTTCATCAGTGAGTTACACTCTAAAATCAAACCTGTAAGAGAATAAAGTCATTTCCCTCTATTTCATGAGGGATTCCACTGCCGAGGCATGAGAGATCTCCTAAGTCTAATTTTTTGTAAAGTAGAATAAAAGTGGACAACAGAATAATAATTTATCCACTTCAATAGTGACTAAATAACTAGTCCACTGAGCCAAGAACAACTATATAAAAATTGGGGAAATTCCATGTTTCATGGGAAGTCATCAGTAGAGAACAGAGAAGCAGAGATGAGAGAATTAAAGAGAAAAAGAGGACTTAAAAGGTGAGAGGCAAGGAAATAAACAGGTAGGAGCTTTTAAAACATAACTTTTCCTTCTTTCTTATGTAATTATGGCAGAAAATTCCAGCAGGTGGCAATTTTATTCCTCAAACACCATGATCTATTCTTGTCTGTCTAATATTGGTACCAATTTTCTAATCCCAGTGTGAGCTATTTTGGTGGGTAACAAAAGATACATAATTTTTAATCTATTTATTCTACTTAAATTGATAACTTTCAAATTGATAAACCAATTAATTGCCTCACTGACATTTTGTTAGAAGAATGTCAAAATATAAATCAAAAATAATAATTAAAATAATATTAAGAATACTTTCTTACACATAGAAATGCTTCATTTGACAAGTGCCATTGTTGTTGTTGTTGTTGTTAGGTGCCGTCAAGTCGGTATCCGACTCATAGCGACCCTCTGTACAACAGGGGAAACACTATTGTCAGTGCTTCTCTGCTGTTCATAGGGTTTTCAATGGCAGATTGATTTTTTGGGAGGGGGTTGCCAGGTCCTTCTCCCAAGCCTACAGCTTCTGGTGTTCCCAGGTGGTCTCCCATCCAGGTACTAACCAGGCCCGACCCTGCTT
>VMDO01014129.1:0-55697 GCA_007922755.1 Pedetes capensis | reverse complement strand
CTCCCGAGGCAATCCTGAAACAGTCAGCCATTGAAAACCCTATGAGGGTTGCTATGAGTCAAACATGACTCCACAGCACCTAACAACAACAATAAGAATGGACTCCTGCCCTTTACCTTGCCCCACTTTTCAAATGGGAAGGGCTGAAGTTCTTTGTGGGAGGAGCATACACTCATACGTACATGGTCTTCATGCACACAGAAGAGAGGCTGACAATGGGTCCCCACACCAAGTACTCTCCCACCCTGATTGCTCTGGAGTGAGCCAACGATCTGGCGATTCCTTGAATCACTGTAGCTATCCTGAAAGTCTCAGCCAATCAGAAATATTCCTCTCCACAAGAAAGCCACGGCAGATCCCCTGCCACCAGGTGGTACCAAGCTACAAATAGGACAGGGATGGCTTTTTTCTTGCAGCAAAATCTCTGAACCCTAAGTGGTATCACTGCCTGGGGGCTCACCAGTCATTTCATGCACCTCATAGTTAACGCTCCCCTCCCCCCACAGTTGGCTCTTTGGAACCCACTCGTTACATTACGTAAGGTTCTACGCCATGTGTATAGTATGGGAAGTGGTGACAATAGAGTACAAGGCAGAAGATAAGCACAGAAATGGAGCCTTCAGTTATTAAGAGTTGCATGGTCCATGCTGAAAAGCTTCATATTTTCTTGGGGTATCAGGGGAAACCAGCAAGTGACTAGAAGACAGTCAATCAAAGGCAAGTCCATGTACAGATTCAATTTGTCTGGACTGTGGACAACTTTCAAGTCTTTCCGCTTAAATCTGGGTCTGACTTCCTTCAAGAAGCTGGGCTGACTTCCCCATTAGTATGAAGAGCACTGCTCTGCTAGGATCCACTGTGTTCTCCTAGTCTCCATAGGCACAGCCACACCTCACAGCTTCCTGCCTTTGTTAAGCCTGATCTGCAAGTATCTAAGTTTGGGGTGGGGGGAGAAAAAGAAAAAGCTGCAACAGAATCAAATTTGCATGTTAAAAAGTTCACTAGAGCAACAAATATTGAGAGAGGGTGATAGGATGGGAACTTGCATAATAACCATCAAAATTCTACATGCAAAACCCAAGGAAAGATGTCAAAAATGGCTCTGGATACCACTTTCAAAAAGCAAACTATAGTGGCTGTACTCTCTCTCAACACTAACCTATAACCCCATAATCTAAATGCAAATGTTGAGGTGTCATAACAGCCCTACAGGTTGACAATACTGATGGGAAAGGCAATAAATACCGAGGCAAACACACCAGTCAGAAGTAAAGTAAATTAATAGTACAGCTTAGCTGGGATCACAAATGAATCACTCCAAAAGCAATTTTGTCCTGTTGCAAAATGAGATAAACACCTACTTGCCAGTTATTTTAGGAATGACACAAATCAGCCCATCTGTCTTAATTCAGTGGTACTTATCATACATTTTCAAAGTTATCACTTCCTGAAGAGTCATCCTATTGATGCCAACACACACTTTATGTTGACAGTCTATGGCATGACCTGTAATCTGGGTGTCATTTCAGAGCAGCGTGGAAACCCGGAGCTACGTGACGGCACCGGAAGTGATTTGTTCTCTTTACAGACAGGGGAGGCAGAGCCCTCCTCGGGTGCTGGCCAAACACCATCTTCAAATGACATTGGAGAGGGAGATGAAGGTAGAAGCACACTTTTGAGAGAGAGAGAGGAGATGCAAATATTAGCACAGAGAACAATTTACTGCAAACCAAATTACTAATCAATATCTGATAGCAAGACAGACTGTCCACTGTGGCAGGCAGAGCCCTATTCCAGCTCTGATGGGAGAGTCTGAAAAGGAAGACCGCTCGGTTTAAATTTTCTTCGCGTTTTGTATTCAGACATAAATAAGCTTGCTGATCATATCACTGTCTCAGATTTATGGTAAACATCAGAGAGCACAGGAATTTCAGAAAACCTCCCTGAGTCTCGCAATTTCTTAGAGTAAATATTTCACACTCTCTCCTTGAATGGAAGGAAACAGGGTGAGAACAAGTCCAGAAAATCCCCGAAATCACAGTTAGGAACAGGGCACCACAGCAAACACTGGGTTAGAGAGCCTGCAGCTGAGGGTTGGACTGAGAAAAGATCTCCAACTATGTTTTATGACCAGCATAAGCCGCATGCAGAATAATGATCTTCTGTTATATAGTGTCCAACCATGGTATTTTACACATCTTAAATTAATCATGATGGCGACCACATAATTAACTCCCACTTATCATTATCGTTCTGGGATCTTGAGAAGCTTGCCAGATCTCGCCTCTACGAGAGCGCCAACAAAATGCCTATAAATTCATTTTTGTCACAGTCAGCAAGCACACAGAGAGCTTTCCGACCCATCCGTGGCTTCAGGGTGGTCTCTACTCAAATACCCACCACCTTCCTCATTATGTCATCTGGAGTGAGACCCCTGGCCTCTGGGCCTCCAGAGGAGTCCATACACACCAAAAAGCACCTGCTACTGTTCTCAAAGACATCTAGCTGGGACTTCCTCTTCTGACAGAGCATTCTGCAAAGCAAGCAACCCATCTACTTTCCTGGTGCTACCAGGCTTCAGTGGAAAATCCTATTCCTTCCCTCCTCCCCCCTTCCTTCCTTCCTACCATCTGTATTAGTAATAATCTGTACAGAAGAGACCAGAAATTTGCAAGTAATGGCCTCAAATATGCAAAGTTGCTGAAAAGTTGTATTGGCTTTGTTGTTGTTAGGTGCCATCAAGTCGTGTGACTCAGAGCAATCCTTATAGGGTTTTCAATGGCTGATTATTTCGGGATTGCCACTGGAGTGGATTGCCATGTCCTTCTCCCCTGTTTACAGTGCTGGAAATTGAACTCGGGACCCCAGAGACTTCAGAGCAACGCTCTACCAACTGAGCTAAATCCCAGCCCATATTGGCTATTAGACTAAGAAAAGTCAATCAGCTGGGCATGGTGCACACATCTGCAATCCCAGCAACTCAAGAGGCAGAAGTAGACAGATCACAAGTTCAAGGCCAGAGATAGCCTGTGTAACTTAGTGAGACCCTATTGAAAGATTTAAGAAAAATACTTTTTTTTCCTTTGGTGGTACTGGGGTTTAAACCCAGGGCCTTGCAATTGCATGCTTTGCAAGTGCTGGACCACTGAGCTGCACCTCCAGCCCATTTTTTTTTTTTTTTTTTTTTTTTTTTTTTTTTTTTTTTTTTTTTTTTTTTTTACTTTTTGTGAGACAGGGTCTCACTAAATTACACTGACTGCCTCTGGTCTCAAACTTGTGATCCTTCTGCCTCCGCCTCTGAAGCCACTGGGATTATAGGCATGTGCCACTGCGCCCAGCTAGGAAAAAAAAAAAAACTTTTTAAAGAAGGGGCTAGGGGTGCAGCTCAGAGGTAGAGCACTTGCAAATTATGTGCAAGGTGCTGGGTTCAACACCCCCAATACCAAAAAAAAAAAAAGATGAGAAAGGTAGAGACTTCATACCCCAAACTTACTAAATGTGGCTTATTTCTGCAGAAAGGCAATATCATTTCTTGCCTCTATATTACTGAAACCAAACCAAGAAGACAGGGAGCTCAGAAATGGAATTTGTAAGAACCTTTGGTTGGCTGTGAAATAAAGGTTGCTTTTTAATCTTTAAAATGATCTAAAAAGGTCATGATAATTGTCCCCAATTTGCAGATGTTGTTGTTGTTGTTGTTGTTGTTGTTGTTGTTGTTGTTGTTGTTAGGTGCCATTGAGTCAGGTCTGACTATAGTAACCCTCATAGGGTTTTCAATGGATGATTATTTCAGAATTGCTTAGGGAGTAGATTGCCACGTCCTTCTCCCATTTTTGCAGTGCTAGGAATCGAACTCAGGACTTCAAAGAGCCTAGAGCAGCACTTTATCAACTGAGCTAAAAAAAAAAAGAGAGAGAGAAGGAGAGAGAGAGAGAGAGAGACCACCTGAGGTGGTGCATGCCTGTAATCCAAGCAGCTTGGAGGCAGAGGCAAGAGGATCGCAAGTTTGAGACCAGAGGCAATCTGCATAATTTAGCAAGACCCTGTCTCAAAAAGTAAATTAAAAAAAAAATGGGTTGATGGGGCAGCTCAGTGGTCCAGCACTTGCAGAGCATACAAGCGCAAGGCCCTGGGTTCAATCCCCAGTACAAAAAAAAAAAAAAAAAGAGAGACCAGAAAATTAAGTGATGTACCCAGAGTGGTAGCTGCCCATTGTAAGTGACACAGCCAGATTCAAATCCAGATCCCATTTTTGCAGTGTTGAGGATCCAACCCAGGGCCTCAGAGACCCCAGAGCAGCACTTTACCAACTGAGCTTAAAAAAAAAAAATGAAGACCAGAAAATTAAGTTATCTACCCAAAGTAGTGACTGTCCATTGCCAGTGATACATCTAGATTCAAATCCACATCACATTGGCACAAAAAACAGTACAGATGCCAAAGGTACATCATTGGACAATGACTGATTTTTTTTTCCCTACTGGGAAAAATTGAAATAGTAATTTAAGCATGGGCTGGTCCTGGCTTCTACACACACACACACACACACACACACACACAGTCATTTTTCACATGGGTAAATTACCCACAGGTCTTCTAAGTTAACTAATCAGTAATGCCCTTTGCAGTCTGAGGTTACCCAAGAGGACACAATCATTTCTCCAGTTCCCAGGCTTTAAATGAGCAGCATGATAGCAAGTAGGTTGACTGGGACGTGTGACCTCCAGGGGACTGAGTAGAAACCCAGTAGCAGAACGAGTCGCACACCTTCCTGAGTCACGCTGGGACAAGGGAGTCTCAGAAATGGTGGCGCAGGAAAGGTGAGTGTTCCTGGCCTCTTTCCCTGCCTGAAGATGATGTCTCAGAGGCTGTCTAATGATGGCAGGAAGCCCCACAAGGTTACCCTGTGTACATCAAATGGTCAGCAGGGTCAGGAGAGGGCGGGCTGCGCCCGGGGTCTGACAACATCACTGATGCTAATTGTGATTTTCCAAGGGCTTCGTTCCAGCAGCCAGTACCTGAAACGTTCAATTCTGGAGCGTCCACTCTCCGCTCCAGCGAAGAAGCCATCGTAAGAGCTGGCTGCCCAGTCGGTTTCACAGATACAATTATTTCTATGATGCGGTTCAAGGAAGCTCAGGGCATTAGGAGGACTTTTCAGATCCACACATCACACTCACGGCCCTTCTCCCCAGCTTCCATTCGTTAAAGGGCAAGGCAGCCTGGACGGCCATTTCCCACCTCCCAACCAAGCCCTGGGTCAGTAGCTGCCTAGCCTTCCTCTTGCACGGCAGGTGACCTCCCGAAGTCCTGGATCACAGCTGACTAAATGAACTGGATAATTAAAAGAGAGGATGAGCCATGCCTGGAGATTCTGTCTGCCTCATCAAGAACATCGTGCCCTTTTTCTCAATCTACTTGGGGATTCTGTTGTGTATTGTTTTTATTTTTCTCCCTTTGAAAAATGGTTAGCCTTGAGAAACTTCCTAACCATGATACCATCCACCATTAGCAGTCAAGGCCAGAGTATTTGAGAAGTTTTGAATTGCACTGCACTTAGAAAATTCAACAAATAAAAGGGAGGAGGAGGAGGAGGGGGATCAGTAGCCTTTTGGCATCCTAAGTCCAAGCCCTGAGGTTTTCCTTGAAATCTGAAGATTTTTGTATGCCATCAAAATATTTGTTTGGAAACACGGTCTGGCAGGGATGAGGATGTGGATGAAAGTGGTTTATTAGAATTCCAGTTAGATTTTTAAGAATCATATGATTGCTTTCTATATACCCCAGTGCCAAAAATTATACATATTTTAAAAGTTAAAATCTATACATAGATTTTAAAAGTTTAAACTATACATAGATTAAAAATCTATGTGTTACCTTTTATTGATTGATTGATTGATTGATTGATTGATTTTTGGTGGTACTGGGGGTTGAACCCAGGGCTTCACACTTGTGTGCTTTGCAAGTGCTGTACCACTGAGCTGCACCTCCAGCCCACTTTTTTACATTTTGAAACGGGATCTTGCTAAATTACTCAGATTGCCTCTGGTTTCAAATTTGCAATCCTCCTGCTTCCACCTCCCAAGTTGCTGGGATTACAGGTGTGCACAGCCACACCTGGCTCCCTATGTATAACTTTTTGAAGTTGAATTGAATTATGGTAGAGATATGAAATATGATGTTTGCTCCAAAGATGTTGCTAATCCAATGAATGCTAGGACCATGCATTTTTCAAACAACAAAATGAAGTTTTCATCGCAAGATGTGTATACATTTTTGGCACCCTCTGTGGGCATGTATGTATTCTTTTTATTTATACATATACATATGCACACATGTACACACATGTATGTATGTATGTGTGCATGTGGATATATATCATATAATGTAGATAGTTACCACTTCAATTTCACAAAATTTTAACCCACTAAATTCTCGATTACCACTTGTCAGTTCTTCCAAGAGAAAATTTCTTTTTTTTTTCTTTTGCGGTACTGGGGGTTGAACCCAGGGCCTCACGCTTGCAGGCTTTGCAAGTGCTGGACCACTGAGCTGCACCCCCAGCCCATTTTTTACTTTTTGAGATAGGGTCTCACTAAGTTACACAGACTGCCTCTAGTCTAGAACTTGCGATCCTCCTGCCTCTGCCTCCCAAGCTGCTGGGATTACAGGTGTGCGCCACCACGCCCGGCTCCAAGAGAAAATTTCTATAATACAGAATACTAAATTCAACCTGAAAGAGAGTTAATTCCTTCCTCACCGAACAGTGTTCCAAAAGCACCAAGGAGGAAGACCTCATTGGTTTATGTGGACGAGTTAGCACATTAGTAAGGATCCGATTATAAAGCTAAAATAAATAAATGAAAGCCAGTAATAACATGGGAGCCTGCAGCGGTAGCCCTGTGGCATCCGATCCCGTCAGATCTCGGAAGCTAAGCAGGGTCAGGCCTGGTTAGTACCTGGATGGGAGACTGCCTGGGAACACCAGAAGCTGTAGGCTTGGGAGAAGGACCTGGCAAGCCCCTCCCAAAAATCAATCTGCCATTGAAAACCCTATGAACAGCAGAGAAACACTGACAATAGCATTTCCTGTGTTGTACAGAGGGTCGCTATGAGTCGGACACCAACTCGACGGTACCTAACAACAACAACAATAACAGGGGAAGCACACAAAAATCCAGCCACGAAGGACCAATAAGAACATCAAACCTTGTGTGAGTCCCAGAGAATAGAATCAGACTACTTTCCAAGATTTTCCACTCTTCCAGTAACCATAACCAATGTTTACACCAAATACAAATTCCAAATACTTCTGTCAAACCACCTCTCGCCTGGCTCATTTCATCACCACACCTTATGGAGAATGCTCTCCCTTTTTATGTCGTTGCCCTCCATCTGTATCTGAAGACAGGAAAGACAAGTGATCGTACAAGTCCAAGGCTGCTGTCCCCAGCAGACCCTGCTTGTGGGAAGCATGCTGTCATTCACCATCACCCACAGTCAAGCATCGTGCTGAAATGCTTAGTCCAAATCCTGGCCCTCCACTAGCCAGCTCAGGCCAAGGCCTTCGCTTCACTGTGACTCAGTTTGTACTTCTTTATTATGGGATGGTAATATGAGGATAGCCTGCAGCTGTAGCCCTGTGGCATCTGATCCCGTCAGATCTCGGAAGCTAAGCAGGGTCAGGCCTGGTTAATACCTAGATGGGAGACCGCCTGGGAACACCAGGTGCAGTAGGCTTGGGAGAAGGACCTGGCAACCCCCTCCCAAAAATCAATCTGCCATTGAAAACCCTATGAACAGCAGAGAGGCACTGAAAATAGTGTTTCCCCGTTGTACAGAGGGTTGCTATGAGTCGGATACCAACTCGACGGCACCTAACAACAACAACAACAACAATATGAGGATATATTTCATATGGGACACTGAAAAAATAAAGTGAATTGATATACATCTACAAAGGCCTTAGAATAATGTCTCATAAGTACCCAGTATTTTAAAAGTGACATTGTATTTAGTATTGCTAATGGCTTTCTTTCTTTAAGTACTGGGGGTTGAACCCAAGATCTTGCACACGCTAGGCAAGTGCTCTGCACTGAGCTGAAAACCTAGCCTCCTTTTTATTTTATATCTTGAGACTGGGACTAAGCTACACAGGCTGCCTCTGGCCTCGAATTTGTGATCCTCCTGGCCCATCCCAAGTTGCTGGGACAGGCATCAGCCACCCCACCCAGCCTTACTAGTTTGTTGAAAGAGTGAATTGTGGATTCAATTCCAAAAAGTTGTGTGCCAGTAGCAAAAAGAACTAAATCTGATCTCAGCACACAGGGTTAGATCAACATCCAAGTTTGCCACACTGTGCATGTGAACATATATGTTTTCAATGACTTTTTGTTAAGTGCCACTGAGTTGAATCCAACTCATAATGACCCTAAGTAGAGCAGGACAAAACACTACCCAACACTGTGTCATGAACACGATCTTTTTATATTTGAGACCAATGTTGCAGCCACTACGTTTCTTCTCATTTTGAGTTGTGCCACATCAGCAAAAGGAGGTCCCGGGAGCTTTACACCATTCTGGTCCTTAAAGTTGACTCTACTTTGAGGAAGCAACCCTTCCCCAGTCATTTCTTGAATGTCTTCCAGCCTAGGGGTCTGGGGGGCTCATTTTCCAGCACTGTATTTGACAATCTTCTCTGCTATTCATAGGGTTTTCAATGGCTTATTGTTTCTTGACTGGGCTGCCAGGTCCTTCTCCTAGTCTGTGTTAGCCTGGAAGCTCAGCTGAAACCTGTCCACCATGAGTAGCCCTGCTAATGTCTGAAATACTAGTGGCATAGCTTTTAGCATCACAGCAACATGCAAACCCTCGCAGCATGACAAGCTAAAAGATATATGGGGGTATCCAATGATGCTGTTGTTAGGTACCCTCAAGTCGTGTCTGACTCATAGCGACCCTCATAAGGTTTTCAATGGCTGACTGTTTCAGGATTGCCTTGGGAGTGGATTGCCACGTCCTTCTCCCATTTTTGCGGTGCTGGGAATCGAACTCAGGACCTCAGAGACTGCAGAGTGGCGTGCTACCAATTGAGCTAAATCCCAGCCCCATCCAATAACAGGAAGACATAAATTAAACCCAAAGCAGTGTATGTATAAGTATGGGATTGTGACTGACATCTGCCTTTATTTCCAAAATTCTCCTTTATATCATTAGATCACATTTTTAGCAACTAAACAAAAACAACTATGCCCCCCCCCCGCCATCTTCAAAAGCAGCTTCAATCTGCCAGTGTGAGAACATGGCTGATTTCCCTATGTCCCAAATAAAACTACTCACCCATAGTGTGAGAAAAAGATCTTTAGTTTGTACTAAAACGAAGCAGGGGTCCTTTTAACCAACAACAAAGCTTCACCAGAAAATGGCCACAGAGAACAATAAAACACCCCTTACCCTCTGAGTGGGTGGGTGACCCAAACTATTTCAGCAGGAAGAACAAAGTCCTCGCATAAGGAGTCATGGCAGGTCACATGACAAGAATGTGTCACATAAGTAGAGCAACAATTTAAAGGTGACACTATATTTTAAGGATGCCTGTATTTTATACTAAGGTTAGAATGAACGTGTTGGGTGTTCTTATCATCTGAAGCATAAATATAAACGACAAGACTGCATCTAATAAATAGTAATGGTAATGGGAAGTGGGGCAGTGGCAGGTTGAAGATTTAATCTTCCGCTTGTCAATTCTTCATACAACCACTGAGACCAGGGAGCACCTCGGTTATGAGGGGAGCCGTAGATGACCCTATAGTTAGAGCCAAAGGTCTCCATAGATCACTCAGCTGTATCTACAGAAGATGCTCATGCTTCCACAACATTAAGACTAACAGCCAAATCTATGTGTCATCGCCTAGCAAATTGCTCATCATCGTAACATCTGGAACATAGATTTGATCAGTGATGACACCACGGTGGCTTTAGAGCTGTCTTGGAGAGAGTCAGAGAAAAGGTACACAGTATATTGGAAAGAATACTAGATTTGTAATAATAAAAACAATACATTAATAATGTTGTTGTTGTTGTTAGGTGCCGTCAAGTCCAACTCATAGCAACACTATGTACAGCAGATCAATACACTTCCCAATTCTGTGCCAGGCGCACAATCTTATTTATGTTTAAACCCATTGTTGCAGACACTGTCGAGTCATCTGGTGGAGGGTTTTCCTCTTTTGCGTTGACCTGACATTAATAATGGATAGCATTTATTAAGAGCTTGCAATGTTAGGGAACTGTGCCTTACCTGAATTATCTTTTAATGTAGACAACCACCAGAAAGATAGATGGTAATATTTTTATCCCCACTTTTACCCAGAAAACCAAAGGGCTGAAAGATGAAGCCACTTGCTCAGCATCGTCCAGTGAGACAATGGAGAAGCTAAAAGTCACACCCAGGCAACCTGAGCGCAAAGCCCAGGCTTTTAACAGACAGCGTTCACATTTTTCAACTGTATCACACCGTCAAAAGGCCTTCGTCTGCATTGCCTCATCTGGGCCCCGGGATACATGTCAAAGACCTAACAGCAGACAAACATCCCGCCTCCATCTTAAAGATGAGGAAACTGAGGTGAACAGAGATTAAAATGACTTGTCCAATGAATGCCACTGATAAATGGCCAGACTATATTTTCACTACAAACCATCTCAATATAAATCTAAATGTAAATCTAAATCTATGTGGGGCATGTGCCTCCCGGTCAGGCCCAGATGTTCTGATGGGCGGCACCGCCATGCACACAGATACTAAATTCACTCAGGACCCTCGGGTGAGGGGCGCCAACTCCTGCAGCCCTCGGGACCCTGGAGGAGATGGGAGAAAGGAAAAGCCTCAGGCACTTTTGCCTTCCGGGGCAAACACCTGTGTTGGTGGTCTCGGTGGTCATGAGGAGACAGCTGTTGCTTCGTCGGTGATCAGACAGAGAGCAGGTTCTTGTCTTGTTGATGGTCACGGTCGGAGAACGTTTTTTACCCTAAATCCCAAATTGAAACCCCTATCAGGGTTGCTATGACTCAGACATGACTGGAGGGTCCCTAACAACAGCAAACCTTCAGCTCTTACATTCTCTGCTTCTGTAAAGGAAAATCAACCAAGGCCACAAGTGGCTACAGACCCGTCAGCAGCCACTCAGTACCTACAAGATGCAGAAAAGCCTCCTTAGTACCGAGTGCTGATCCCCCGCCTCTGCTCCAGGCTCCTCTGTCACACACCCCTCATTCCTACCACCCCACCCCAGCTTGCTGAGCCCTGTGGACTGGGCTGTCCCCTCCACCTAAAATGCTCTCCCTCTACCACTGTGCACCCCACAAAACCTGTTGAGTCCCGCCCCCTGCCTTAAATCATACACATACACACATTCTTTCTCCAGGAAATGTTGACCATTCTTTCCAGACAGAATCAGCCTCTGTGGTCACTGACCCCTCACCACCCTTCTTTTTGCCTGCTGCGGAACCTGTTCCACTCTACGGCACTTCTTCAGGGCTATGTCCATCTCCCTCTGCTGAACCTGGCCCCAGAGACTATGTCTGGCTTTGGTACCCAACACAGTGCCAGGCACACAGCACTTTCTCCAGGAATGTTTGCTAAATGAGCAGAAGACAAGACTATAGTCTAAGGAGGTGTTAACAACAGTTTTAATCTGAATTCCAAGGCTATATCTAGCCCCAAGCCACAGTCTGTTGGTTGATCTACAAGCATTAGAAACTAACTTCACTCATTCCATCACTGCCCTACCATCACAACTATAGTCAGTCTACAAAGGCAAGTGAACATCTAGGGAGCTCCAGGCATTGCTCTGAGAATATATTGTTGCTATTATTATTAGGTGTCATGGAGTCAATATCTGGCTCATAGCAACCCTATGTACAACAGGCGAAACACTATTGTCAGTGCTTCTCTGCTATTCATAGGGTTTTCAATGGCTGATTGTTGTTTGGGAGTGGGTTGCTGGGTCCTTCTCCCAAGCCTACAGCACTTGGTGTTCCTAGGCTGTCTCCCATCCAAGTACTAACCAGGGTTGGCCCTGCTTAGCTTCCGAGATCTGATGGGATCGGACTCCACAGTGGTATGGCTGCAGGCTGACAATATATATTGTGTCAGAAGTAACACATGGTCCCTGCCCTTGTAGAAAGAGTATGCTAGGCACAAGACAGGTATATAGTGGACCTCAGAAACTATACTGCAATACAATACATGCAAGAAGAAGGAAACTTTGTACTGTATCAAATAGAAGGGAAAGTGAAATACCCTGCTGAATACATCACCAACTAATTGGATTGGACAAAGAGAGAAAGCCACTTACTTCAATTCTGTATGTTTCCTCTCTGCAAGTAATATAACTAGCCAAACAAAACAAAACCACATTTTGTAAAAATACCACAATTTAAAATAAAAACAGAATGGGAAGCTTTCTAAAGTTGACCTTGCTTTTTTCTTATGAGCTTAATAAGTCAATTAATGTTGAAGACAAGATCAGAAAGGAAGCCGATTCTTCAAGGTCTTCAGAAGAGCCATCCTGTACATAAACACACCTCTCAGGAATGAAGCAGAAGCCCGTGGCTCTGAAAGGTGAAGTAGGCATCATTTCACTGAATCGTTAAAGTCGGAGCTCATGAGATGGCACAGCAAGACTCTGACGCATGCTCAGAAGTAATGAACCTCCATTTCCGTTAAAACATGGCACAGTGTGGTCTTGAGCTAATTCACACTGGCCACCCTTTCAATTTGCCTTCAGCATATACTGTGGGCTGAGGAAGGCATTTTGTGTGAATTCCTGGGTCCTTCCACCAACCCTATAAGGGCCGAGCTATCACTATCCACATTTTGAGAATGGGGAGACTGAGGCAGAGATATTCAGTATTAAAATTTGTCTGACATTAGGCTATCGCAAGTGGTGGAGCCGTGTTCATCTCATTTCTCTCTGATGGCATGCCCTCCACTCATCAATATGCCATATTCCCTTCCTGGGACTTCTCCTATTAGAAAAAAAAAATCTCCATTATCAAAATCGATTACCAGACCATTCTGGTTTATGAAACAGGCAATCACGGCTGTGAAGTTCATTTTGAAGACTGCCTAGAGTCCTGGTGACTTTGCTGGGACGATGAGCAGTGACTCCTCTCTAAGTAGTTAAACAGTGCAGAACTCTCCAGCCCCACAGCAGCTGCTAACAACACTGTCACCGTCGCATTGTTTAGTCAGCAATTGTACCTCAATGACTTTCTTCTCTCAAGATGTGCTTAGGTTACCGAGAGAAATCTGAGCGGCTGCTAATGCAAAATACATCTCATGCAAAATGTTTTCTCTCTACCTCCTGCCCTCCCCAAACTGACCTTCATCCAGGGGTCTGGAGGGTAAACTATCACGTGATGGGCAGCTAGCTTCACACTAGGATGCAAGGGGTTTCCCAGGTATTTATGCAGTAACATTTGCAGTTCAGATTTTCTTTTTTTTTTTCTCCCAGACAAACAACATCCTTTCAAGAGTTCCTCTGGTACTTTCCTCACTTGACCTACCTAATTTAGAGCAGTCCCCAGTGCCGTCTCGGTGGCGATGTCGCTCTGTGACAGCTAATACACATGCATACATTACGGCTGACATTTAAAAACATTCCTACCACTTTGTGTGAGTACATGGTAAACAGATGCTACGGGATTTTTTATCCATTATCAGTCATCTCTGAAGACTGCAGTCAAGTGACAGGTTTTGGAGACTTTTTGGTCTAACAGCAAAAGATTTATTTTTAATAGGATATTGATAGTATGGTGTAAAATGGCATTTGGTGTTTATTTTCATCCCTCTCCAGCAAGGCAGTTCAGCCTGGTGGGCTGTTGTGAAGCCCTGGTCCCCTCTATTCTCTCAGTTGCTCTGTTGTGATTTTTTTTCATGGGGGGGGGAGTTGCAGACTTTTATGAACTGTCTGATTAAAGTACCTCCATCTGAATGCAGATTAAAAGTTCCAACACCTGAGAGCTCCAACCCAATGAATATTTATACCGAAAACCAGCCGATGAATACACTCTAAATCTTCAAATGCAAGTCTAGTCATGGGTTTTATCTTATTTTAGGACTTACTTTTTATTAAAATGAACTCTTGCATATTTACACTACAGAAATAAATGTTATTTGCCAGCACAATACAGTGGCAGTCTTACAAATGCTTCGCCTCCAGGGAGAGCAACTTCGCCTCTCAGGCAGATTTTATTTCTCTATCAGGTCTTCATTGAAGAGAGGTTTCCTCGTAGATGACTGGCATAACTGGGGACCCAGAAAAATACATTCAGCTGGGGAGATTATTCATTTAGTATCCAAGATGATCATACGTCCCTCCCAAGGTGAGAATTTTCATTGATTTAACAATTTTCCAGCGTTATTTTAACAATGTTTCTTTGCTTTCGCTGTCAAGTGGCTTAACACGCTTTGGTTTAGTGGTTAATGTCCCAGCTAACCGTCGCAAGGCGTTCCTTCTATCAAAAGGAAGAGCAAGCTTGAAATCTATCCTTATGTTATCAACTACTTTTCAGGATATGATCAGAGCGCACGCGCCAACACCGGGACTCAAGCCAATTAACGCTAAGAAGAGGACTGGTGGTCTGAGATGCTCAGGTGAGATTCCTAACCAATCTTATTCAATCACACAAGTGAAGGTAAATATTGTCATGGACCCTCATCACAGGATAAGCAAATGACTCCCAAACACACCAGAAGTGACAATTTCAAAGACGGATAAATGTCGCACCTTACTGTGTCCCTCCCCGAATCTCTTTGCAATGTCTTGCTGTTCATTCAAATGCAAGAGACCCTATGTGCAAAGCCAAATGGGGTTATAAGAATTAAGGGAGATACAACTCATGATCGAATCCACCTTGCACCTTGAGACACCCATGCCCTCACGTTAGGAGAACTTAGAATGTGCAAATTTGCCACCCTGTTCCCAAATTTATTCCTTCTTTTTCATAAAATAAGCTTAGAGATAAATGTTTACAAATCAACCCAGTCATCATTTCTTCATTTTAATGCTTAAACGCTTCATTTTGATTGCTGCCTTTTTGACATTTCACCAAGGAAATATGTTTGCGTGTTCGCAATGCCATTGAATCAGCAATCAGATCTCCATATTCCAGATGTCATGAGAGTTTTCAATGTATCTCCCAATAAAATTTATTTGTGAACTTTGAGGAAAAAAATCAAATGAACTCTGTATAAATTAAGCACATTACCCTCAGTTTTCTAATTGTTGGATTGCACACAGTGAGGGCTTCCGAAATTATTAACTCAAGGGTTCTCCATTATTCTACAGAATACTTTTTCTTGCAATAGATACAAGTTTAGACTCTATGTAGGAAAAAGTTACGAATGTCAATTCTCTCATTTGTTTCTGGTGGAATACGAGACACAGCTGAATTTGTTCTATTAGCAGTGGGCTACATTTTCCTTCCTTATGGGTCTCTCTTGAGCCTTGGCACTCTGGCTAGCACAGGAAATTTCCTGTCCACAGTGGACAGAGAAAAATGTAATTCCAGTCTCATCTGTGCCTTCATTAAGACTTTGACTTCTTTACGTCCTTTCTACAGACCTCACATTGATCATAGCAATGTGAGGTCTGAAGAAGGACCTCTTATACTTGGGCCAGCTCAGAAGTACTATTTCTGTGGTCATTGGCTATCATGTGTCATTATGAAGAGATCCAATACCAACATTTTCCTTTGTCACCCCATGGCAGACTGAACAGACAGCTTCTCAGCTCTTTGCAGCAGACTCTGACTCTTTAAAAACCACAATAAACCAAAAGGGCCACCCAACATGCAATTTGGCACCAATGAAATATTTCAGTGGTGCACAGCTATCTCTGTTAGGTGCTACCCTATGTGACTTTGGGCATGGCTCTCCAGGGGAGAAAAGAGTTTTCTCCAGGCTTTTGCTCACCTGAATTGGAAGTGGACACCAAACCATCATTGTTATTCCTACGGGCACATGGATAAAGGAAGAAAGTAAGCTCTGCCTGTGGCCCTTCTTCCAGGGCCTGTCCTGTAGACCAGACAGCTGACATTGCACTCCCTCCCTTCTCTCTATGACCTATCCTCCTGGGCATTTCCTCTAATAAGAAAATGACACAACCCAATGCTCCTTCTCATGGAAGGATTTGCCTGGTATTTACCTGGTTCCAAAGGATAACACCAGAAGAGTTTGACTCCCTGTTCTTCTCCCACCCATGAAGAGGGTTTTGCACACGGCTCCTTCTAGCCCATCCCACCTCCTGCAAAACGCTCCTGAGCAAAAAGCTCATCTGTGAGCAATAGAACTGAAAAATGTTTCGTTCCGGCAAGAAGTGGTACGAGAGCTGCTCCTGCTCCCGCAAATTTATTTTGCCTTTCAAGGGTTTAATTGCACACAACATGGTGCAGTTTTGATTAATCCTTCAGAATTTAATATATACTCTGGGGGGGTCAATATGTTGATTCTCCATGCATCACTATCATGGTAGTAACTGGAATGTGTTTAAACACCACAGGAGGTACACTCCTCCAACTTACCTGGCCCTGCCAAGGGTAAAAAGTGCTCATTAATGACTTGATCCAGGAGGGGAGCCAGCCGAGGCGTGCGCTTCCTCCCTGACACTATTTCTGGTTTGCTTGGCAGGCACGTTTCCCTTGGGGAGGTCCCAGGTGAGGCGCACACGGGAATCTTCCAGGCTCATGCCCTGATCATTTTAATGAGAGAGCAATGTCACAATGTTGGCACCTTGCATCCGGCCGACATATGGAGATGCTGTACGGGCACTTAATTGAACGGTTTGAAGTTTATACAGGGTGTAGTCAACTGGGTCGGTGAGTGCTTATTCTTGAACTTGGGCTAGGAAGAGGTCATACAGGGGTCATAACAGTCCCCTTTGCCGATTCCACAAAGAATGGTCTTTTAAACTCTAGAATTCATGTTTGCATAGTTCGATGGCAACTTGGAGCACAGGTAGACTGAGTCATGGGGCGTTACCAGCCGCGTGAACACAGGTGAAGGGCCATGGGCAAGGGTGCACTTGGGAAGCCATTGTACCAAGTGTCTCAGGTGGGGATGTGCGCTTCCAGAGAAGCAGAGAAACAGAATAGGGTACAGTAGGCAGGGTTGAGCAGAGGTGCAGAGAAACAGAATAGGGTACAAAAGGCAGAGTCGAGCAGGGGCTCATGTGTGGGCTCCACCTCTCTCCTGGTGATGCTAAACAGCTTTTGCCAACCTCTTTTCTCACCTAGAAGTTATGTTAGCCCCATATTCAAAGGGCCAGGTTATGGACTGAATTGTGGACCCCTCGAATTCTTACATTAAAGTTCTAACCCCCAGGACCTCAGAGCATGGCCCCATCTAGGTATTTGGATATAGGGCTGTTAAAGAGGTCATTAAGGTAAAATGAGGACATATGGGTGAGGGCAAGTGTAGCATGCCTAGAAGAGGCGACTAGGACCAGACACACACAGAGGGACAACCCTGTAAAGACCTAAGGAGAAGACAGTGACCTACAGCTAAGGAGACAGGCCTCAGGATGCAATCAGCCTCATCATCGCCCTGAGCTTGCACTTCAGCCTTCAGAATGGTGAGAATACACGTTTCTGTTGTTTAAGACACCCAGCCTGTAGCACTTTGTTACAGCAGCCTGAGCTGAGTAGGACAGGCCTAGAGATCCCCAGTGAGGCCAGACACGCTAGCTACTTAGCAGAGCCCGGGCCCTTAAGGAATGCTGGTTACCATTCCACTCTCCCCCAACCCCATTTCACAGATGCACAGAGATGCAGAACTAGCAAGACGAGTTGCCTAATGCTGAGACAGAAATGAGGAAGGAGGAAGTCACCTTACAAAATTCAGAGCCTCATGCTGGCTCAACTGGTCTGCACTGCTTCCTACAAGAAACAGTAGCACAGTGAAAGCAGGGAATCACGTCAAAGAGCCGAGACGACATGGCTGGCTTCTGGCCATGCTCAGATTCATATCTCAGTATAACTTCAGTGTTCCTAAGCCACAAACAAAGGGTCATCAGGCAATCACTGCACACAAGCCAATGACTTTTTCAAAATCCTTTCCCTAAAGTGCTACCCAAACAACCAAGAATGTCTAACACATTTCTTTTTTTTAGCTCATACACAGGCAAAACTACCTGATGATTCCATGATAAAAATGATTCCAGTTACTAATGGCCACCCCACAGAAGCCAACTTACATGAGATTTTCTCAGTGCTATTTATACATTATCCATGCAAGTATCTGCCTAGCTCCTTGCCAAGGAGAAAACCAGGGCACCAGAAGGCCAGGGGCAGTGTGGAACCCAAGGTCCTGAGTATATTACTGCCCATGCCCCTGGTCTGTGTGTGCACCAGATTAAACCAGCTTCGAGGCATCTAAAAGTTAGAACAACAAACACAGTGCCAGGGTTGCAGTTAAACTGCAATCAGACAGTGCCACCAAGTCATGTGTGCCCCTCTTAATCCCCCCTGAAGGTCGGGTGACTCACCCACCACCTGGGAAAGAAGCATATCCACCCACCGCCTGTTCCAATTGGGAGCCTCTGGTTAAGTCAGGTCTTTCTCAACCTCCAATTCTTGGCAGTTTTAAGAACCAGAACCAAAGGGACAATTGGACACAGTCCAACTGCAGTGAAATTAGAAGCTGCCTTAGATACACCAGGGTATACAGAGCAGGAACTTGTTTACTCAACATATAAGTGAAGATCAACAAGGGAAAGTGTGCTTCCTGTTCACAAATCCTTTAGAGCTGTTTGTTCTGAGGCCTCCGGTTGTTCCTGGTAAAATCCCAGAGTGTGTGCCTGGGAATAACCAGCTCTGTAACATGAAAAAATTCTCTCCTGCAAATCACCGAAGTCTTACCGCACAGAATCCAGTTCCTGCTTATGCTTACGAGGAAGCAAAACAAGGAAATCATCTCTTTCTCCCTTCTCACAGTAGCAGAAGGCTTTGACCATTAAACTGGCCAGCTCTCCCTCTGGCCTGCAGATACAGCTGGGCTAGAAACATCAGGAGAAGTCCAGGTGACTGCAAAGATCCTAGTGTGTGCATATGAATACGTTTCACCCTGTCTGGAAACACAGCAGGGACTGCCTACTAAGCAAGAATATTGATTTTGAGACTTGTTCCTTTAACCTGTGAGATACTCGGTGGCCTCAATCCGACACTTCTTTTAACTTTCCGTGTTTGGGGCCATATAGTGTGATCTACCAAGGGAGGCGTGTTTCCAATACCAATGTCTCCTTGTACACTCCAGGGAGTTCACCCATGCAGTTTTTCCTCCTTTGAATCGATGGTAGATGCAAAGTGTGTTAAACTATTTTAAGTGAAGCAAATTATTATGAAGTCCTTCCTCACCATCAGAAATGTTATGACACATTTACTAGTGAGTTTTTGCTGCATGATTTTTTAAACCAATTGGCATTAATGACTCTAAGTGTGAAACACAAATTGAGTAAACAACTTTTGGGGTTTTTTTTGCAAAGTGGAGGTGGAGAGAGAACCTGCAGCTGTACCACTCTGGCATCTGATCCCATCAGATCTCGGAAGCTAAGCAGGGTTGGGCCTGGTTAGGACTTGGATGGGCGACCCGGCAACCCACTCACCTCACCAAAAAAAAAACAAAAAAACCCCACAACATTGAAAATCCTACAAAAAGTAGAGAAGCACTGACAATAATGTTTCATCTATTGTACATAGGATTGCTATGAGTCAGACACTGCCCTGACGGTACCTAACAACAGCAATAATAGGTGGAGAAATAGGCTTTTCACTATTCGTTGATGTAATGTCATCCAAATGATAGCATTTAGTGACAAATGCACAAAATTCCAATGAGGCCATTGTCCTCTGACTTCTTTGCCATTCTCTTGGCTCTGAGGATGCCTGACAGGGCATGCTAACACCGCAGACCTTCTCCCTCCATGAGGGCACCCTTCCTTCCTTGCACATACGAATAAGCATCTGAGCCCAAGCATCAGGCAAAGGGCACCCTCAATGACGCAAAGGGGAAGTGTTCATTTGTGAGCTTAATCGCTGGGACTGAGTGCACCAAAAAAAAAAAAAGAGTCTTTAAAACTGTGGTCCATTATGGCTCAATTATCCACGGGATAAAACCTAAGAGGCATCAGCTCTGAAGCAAGTATATCCGAACACCTACCTGACTGCCTTTCCAAACACAAATCAGCCAAGCCATGCAGGCTGGCTCCTTCCCTGAGAAGGGGCACCCTAGGGTTCTCCAGGCACCTTGCAGAGGCAGCCTGCCTTCCGCCCTACTGCTCCAGAGATCAGGTGGACGACGTCGCTATGTCAGGAGCCAAAAATGGCCCTCCATGTCTGCTCACCACCTGGCTGTGTGAGACTCTGGGCACAGGTGAGACAGTGCTTTCACCCTCAGCTCTGAAACCAAGGGTAAACACAAGGCGTGGTGGAGGCCAGGGCCAGAGATAAATCCATCTTCAGCTGCAAAGGGCATACACAGAGATAAAGGTGGGGACAGGTATAGATAAACTTGAGTTATATTCGGGGAAAGCATCCGTCCTGGGTCGCCTGTCTGATCACGGGCCCTGGAATCACAATGCCTGGAGATAAGAACAGGGATTTCTTTTGTTCACAACAATGCTAAGGATCTGCGATTGTGTGGCCGATCATTGAGCAACGTGATGTTGAAGACTTTCTGAAAATAGCACTCTCCCTAAATGGATACACTTCCAGAAGAGGACTGTGATAATACACGCTGCCCTCACCTCCACTTAGACTCCATTCCTGGCTCTAGAAATTCCTAAAAGGAATGCCAGGACCTGGCTGCAAGAGATGCTGAATTATATGTCAACTGCCTAAAAATAGGATTCTGGTGCTGGAAAAGAAGACAAAGAAAGGTGAATCTCTTTCTTTGTCCCTGCCAAGGCGTGACTTAAGAGGATTCTTTCAAAGCCCAGTTCCTGCTGAACATACTTATTCTCCAAAATAACCAAGAGACTCCAGTCTTTTCTGACTAGTAGCAGACATTTCCTCCACTCCGTCTGGTGGAAAAGAAAAAGAAAAAATAAAGAAAGAAAGTCTCACCCAACTATGATGAAGAAGGTATTCTTGGCAACCTGCATTTCACTGTTTTTCCTTCTGTAAACCTCATTGAATAATACTCCAGACAACAAAACAATGAACTGGAGTTAGGACAACTAGAGAGAGAGCTAAGACCAAGCTCAGTCTTTAGTCATTGGAGGCAATAGAAGATGCTACACCAGGACCCACAGAACAGTTAGTAAGTATGGGGGAGAAACGGGGAGCAGCAGAAACCCCTTCCTCCAGAGGAACTTCAGTACAACCTCAAGGACATCTTCTGTGGCTCACAAGATGGCGGCGCTCTGAAGAAGTCCTTAGAGCAAGACCTTAGCCAAGGAGCCTCAGGGTCTGTAGTTCAGGCTGCTGCCTGTCCAGAGCTCACCCACCCTCCAGGGAATTCAGTGACTACACCATTCAGCCAGAGAGAGGCTAGGAAGTTTTGCCACCACTTAGGTGTTGACCCGATGCTCAGGAGTTGCCACGTCAATACAGTTTAACCCCAGAACAGGGTTTCCTGACCAGCTACACCACATTATGCACCTCTCCAACTAATGAGCAGGTCCTGGAAGCAAAGTAGAGGGGAAGACTACACAGCTTAAGAAATCCCTTCATCAAGCAAAAGCAGGAGGCCCCAGGGAAAATGGCGCATGGCTTCCCTCTTCCCGTGCTTCAACTGGCACATAACCAGCTCCCACCTCAGAATCGCCACTGAGGCATCAAAAATTCAAATGAGAAAAGGGCTGGTGAAGGGAAGTTGCTTGTTCTCGTGGCATTTCTTACTTGCTTGGAGGCAAAATCTGTTGCTGCATTTGGGGTCCTGAGAGAACGGGCTGCTTCGCTCCCTTTAGGATCTAAAGATGTGACCATCTGAAGCAAAGAAATACTCAGTTTCCTTCAGTCAAAATAAAAAAACACCACAGGTCCATAGGCTCTAAGAACGGCTACCAGGAAACAGGACCCAGCCTCTAAAGAACAGAACAAAGTCTGCCACCAAATAGTGACTCCAAAGCCCATGGCATCAGGCTGAAAATGATCACCCATAAAACTAATTTATAAGCCTTTCCTGAAGCACTCAAAGAACTATTTAGGTCTCATAAAAGTCTGCTATAAGAGAGTCAGCACACAGTAGTGTACACAGTCAATTAAGACATCATGGCTCACACAGTTCAAATACCTGATATGACAGCCTTGAGGGGTATATCATTCCACGTACATGTATCAAGAACAACCCCCATGAAGTGTTCCAGGCACTGTTCTAGGCAAAAAAAAGAAAACAAGGCAAAATTCACTGCTGTCGTGGCACTTGCTTCTTAGGAAATGTGGAAAGAGAACTCTAATAGATAAGTAAAATTGTATTATTGCAGAGAGTGCTAAGTGGAGAAATACAAACTGAGAAGAAGAGGGCTAGGGTTGTAATTTAAAAGTGGAGATGGGGAGGCCCTGGGTGCAACCCAAAGCACTAGTAAAATTGAATTAATTAATTGATTAATTAATTAATTAAAATAAAGACAGGGTAGTCAAGGAAGATGCCACAGAAAAGGTGATCGTTGAACAAAACCTAAAGGATGTGAGGCCATTAGTCATGTGGATATGCAATGGAAGAGATTTCCAAACACATAGACTAGGATATGCAAAGACCCTGAGGCTGGGTCATACCTAGGATGTACAAGGAACAGTAAGGAGGCCACTGTGCCTGTAGTTCCTGTGCTTAGTCACAGTAACATGAAAAAGAATTTATGATTATTACGTGGGAAAAAGGCAAGTAAGAAAGCTGTTAGCATGCAGTAAAACTATGTTTACTTTGAAATATGCATATATGTATTCTTTCAAAAATACAAGGATATACACCAAAATGTTAACGGTGGTTATTTTGGAGAAAAGGATGGTGAGGATTAAGAATGCTTTCTTATTTTTTTCTGTTTTTATTTCTTTAATTGTTCATTCAGCACGTGTATGGAGAGTCCGCTGTAAGCCAGGCACTGGAGACACAATGGCATATAGACAGAGGCCCTCGCCTCCTCAACCCACGTTCCCCAGGAGGCCAACACGATTGCGCACTGGGATGTGTGCCATAAAGAGTCAAACAATGGCCGAGATAGAGAAGAAGGGGCTTGGGAGAAAGTGGCAAGGGAGATGTCAGGCAAGACGTGATTCTTAGGTTGAAGCCAAAAAGATCAAAAAAAAAAAAAGGAAAGCTGCCCGGGCAATATAGTGATGAAAAGGGCTTCTAACGTGGAACAGCATGAGATAGTGTGAATGTGAAGAGCTGTTATAATAATAAAAATAGCCTACAGAGCTAGGTAGGTAGGTAGGTGGATAGATGGGTCTATGGCGGCGCCAAGTATTTGGCCACGTGCTCATCTAGCAGCGGTAACTGAACATGGATCAGGCTCATGCAACTATGCTCGGGATAGGGTTATAAATAACAGGCATGGCTCCTCTTCTCGGGAAGGCTTAAGTCAAATCAGAGGCAAAACTCAGATCTCAGAACTGCCACTTGGCATGACAACAAATTGGGGAAGAGCCAGTAGCAAAGAGGAACCTGGCATGCTTATTCCAAGTTTGTGGCAAGCTTGAAGCAAAAATAGCAGCTCGACTGGTTTTCTTTAGCATGCTCTTGACTAAACCATGAGTCCATGCGCCTTTAACTTTTCCATCCATTCATTCAGCCGGCCCCTGCTGACCACACGCCACAGTGAGTAAAGGTAAAAGGACAGAGGTGGAAGAAAGTGTCCCCAGAAGTCGTGCACAGCCTATTCAATAAGATACGAAAGTAAACGATCACAATATACAGTGTGTCCCAAGAAAGCGTCTGCATGCTTAATCCTCAGAGGATCACCGTGTATTTTAGCAAATAAAGTGGACAGATGTTAACTGCTTCGATTACCTTAGGGTCACGAATGTTCGCAATGCCCTCTCCCCAGCGCCTGTGTGTATGATTTATGATGTGAACTTTAGCAAGGTATATATTGCTATGAGAACATTTGGTTACCTAAGGAACAGTCTGGAGCTGGACCCAGGCCAGTAATTAAGAAGTAGGGACATCTACTTGGCAGCTTTAGGGATAACTGCCTGGGGAGGGGGGCAGGGCTGGGATTTAGCTCAGTTGGTAGAGCGCCGCTCTGCAGTCTCTGAGGTCCCGAGTTCGAGTCCCACAAAAATGGGAGAAGGACCTGGCAACCCACTCCCAAGGCAATCCAGAAACAATCAGCCATTGAAAATCCTATAAGGGTCGCTGTGAGTCAGATATGACTCGACAGCACCTAACAACAGCAACAAGAAGCCCGGGGGACGTGCTGTTTTAGGTGAGTTTTAAAGAAAGTGGGAGGTAGCCAGGGTCTGGGAAGAGCCACATTCAGACTAGCAACATGCACTGGGCACCCAGGACCCTTCTCAAAGCCATTTCTGGCCTGTGTGCAGGCCAAAGGAATGGCACAGATGTCTGTTCCTTGCTTTCAAGAGCTGCATGGGAGAGAAACTTGACAGTAGGTCAGATGGGCCTGTAGCCATAGCCCTGTGGCATCCGATCCCATCAGATCTCGGAAGCTAAGCAGGGTCGGGCCTGGCTAGTACTTGGATGGGAGACCGCCTGGGAACACTAAGGACTGTAGGCTTGGGAGAGGGACCTGGCAACCCACTCCCCAAAATCAATCCACCATTAAAAACGCTATGAACAGCAGAGAAGCACTGACAATAGTGTTTCCCCTGTTGTATGTAGGGTTGCTATGAGTCGGATCCCAACTCGACAGCACCTAACAACAACAAGAAGGTCAGATGGGGAGATCAATGCAGAATGAGATTTACCAAAGAAGGACCCACTTTCTTTCCTTTTACCCCATTAGCTCGTCCTCTTCTCCTGCCACACACACACATACCCTGCCTTCCCACCTGCCCTTGAACCTCCATGGTCATCTCATCCAGATGCTAGCACAGAGTGAGGATCCTCACGAAACAACTACTCTGCTCCAATGAACATTAGCCCTCCTTGGACGATGAAGAAAACGCCCAAGTGGTATTTTCTGTCTCCGCCAGGGACACGCATGTTTCCACTTGCAAGTTCTTTACAGGCAATAAACATTTCAGGGCAATTTCTTTTTCTTTTTAATCTGGATCCTAAAGAGCCAGGAAGAACTACTGTTTTGTGAGACTGTTTACAGTTTTCCATTGTTTCAGGCACATCTATTTTATGTAAAAGCCAGGGTGTATCGTGTGTGTGTGTGTGTGTGTGTGTGTGTGTGTCTGTGTGTGTGTAGCCCACACCTAAGCACTCCATTGATACATTCAATCCCACAATCCGCCTACTATCAGCTCCCCTTGATAGAAGAATGAGGAGAAAGAGTTCCTTGTTCAGCATCATTCAGCCAACACCAGCAACAAGCAGCCAGCCTGGCTGGAACACACCTGCACTTGCAACTCTCACGGTGTGGTGCCTTGTGCCACCCTGGGTGATAGATAAGGTCCTTTTACCATTTCTGCCAGTGATTTAGCTCAGTTGGTAGAGCGCTGCTCTGCAGTCTCTGAGGTCCCGAGTTCGATTCCTAGCACCACAAAATGGGAGAAGGACGTGCCAATCCACTCCCAAGGCAATCCCCAAACAGCCACTGAAAACCCTATGAGGGTGGCTATGAGTCGGACTCGACTTGATGGCACCTAACAACAAGCCTACTGGCTTATCTACTGATAATGGAACAATCATTCACCAAGTCTCCGTGCCTTGCCAAAGCCCCACCTTCAGACTCTCAACCTGCTTCTCTGAGTCTATTGCTGTTCTTGTTGTTGTTGTTAGATGCCGTCGAGTCGGTATCCGACTCATAGCGACCCTCATAGGGTTTTCAATGGCTGACTGTTTCGGGATTGCCTTGGGAGTGGATTGCCAGGCCCTTCTCCCATTTTTGTGGTGCTGGGAACTGAACTCGGGACCTCAGAGACTGCAGCACAGCGCTCTACCAACTGAGCTAAATCCCAGCCCGAGTCTATTGCTAGATGTTTTATATAAAACCTAGGGCTCTGAGAGCCTTGTGACCAGCATGGTAGTTATCACCTCAGAAACTCTGAGGACTGTCCTTCCCAGCTTTGGTTATCCCATTTGTGGGAGAGAATATGTTTTTTAAAAAGCACTTCACTCTTCTGAATCAGACAGAAAAACAAAATCGTATTCCATCCTCCTTAGGTTCACGCACGCCCAGTGTGAGGCAGCTCGAGACGGCAGGATAATTCCAGATGCATAACGAACAAATAGCAAATTTAATAGTGTGGGCCTTGTTTATCCTTCTGCCATCAACTTTAATGATGAGCCTATTTATGCTAAACTTCACTGCATTATCGGAGTCATTAGTGCCTGTAAGTAAGTGATAATGTGCTTGAAACTTCCCCGAGTGCGTGCGGATTCCTCTGAGTCTTGTGATTCCATGTTGGGAGATGCAGGTCCAACGAGTATTTTCATATATCCTCCTAAAGCAACTATTAGGTACTTATCCCCAGTAAGTGGCTCAGTGGCTCAGTGGCCAGTCAAGTCTGAGAATGAGGGTTAAAAACATTTCTTTCACCTCAAAATCTCCAACAAAGAATAAGATACTACTGTGTCTTCTGAGACTCTAAGATGGGGCACACTGTACTATTTTCTGAAAGTATGGACCAAAGAAACTTGTGGAAGGCTGACTCCTTATTACCTCTCTATCGGTCCATTAAAACCTCGTTTAGCCAGGTACAGTGGCACAATCCCAGCGACTTGGGAGGTAGAGGCAGAAAGATCACAAGTTCAAGGCTAGAGGCAGCCTGTGTAATTTAGCAAAGTTTTTAAGCCTGGCTTGAAAATTTAAAAATTAAAAAAGGAGCTAGGGGTCCAACTCTGTGGTAGAGCACTTGCAAAGTATGTGTGAGGCCGTGAGTTCAAATCTTAAGTACTGTAAAAATGTTCTTAAAAATCCACAGTTTAATGGATGCCAAGCCAAAGAACAATAGAAAAAAACAAACAGTATTTAATGAAATGCAAAACCGAAGTACAAACAGAACACACATTTGTTCACTGCTTATCATTAGCCATGTGTATGCCTGGGGCCAGCAAAGTGTTGGAATGCACATTTCTGTAAATGTGAAGCTCTGACTTAACAGGACTCCATAAAGTTACCACCGAAGCTTGAACAAAGAATGTCAAAACTCTGGAAGAGGGTCTCCCCTTTGTCTGTTGTGAGCCAGAAGTTTCAAGTGACCTGGAATATTCCCACCCCAAGGACTTGGGGCATCCTTTTCCAGTGACCAGAGAAACACAATGTCATCACATCATAATAGGAGGTATCTATTAAAGACCCCAGCCTGCAACTGTAGCCCTGTGGCATCCAATCCCATCAGATCTCGGAAACCAAGCAGGGTCAGGCCTGGTTAATACTTGGATGAAAGACTGCCTTCGAACACCAGGTGCTGTAGGCTTGGGAGAAGGACCCGGCAACCCGCTCCCAAAAATCAGTCTGCCATTGAAAACCTTATGAACAGCAGAGAAGCACTGAGAATAGTGTTTTGCCTGTTGTATGTAGGGTCGCTATGAGTCAGATACTGACTCAACAGCACCTAACAACAACAACAATATTAAAGACCCGGATCAGTGTCAACCTTTCTCCTAAATATGAGACTGTGTGAGCAGATAATCTTCATGCAGTCCAAGTAAGTTCTGAAAGATAAAATCAGTACAATGGCCAATACTGGACCTTACCCACACTTCAGAACTCGGCTATTTGGAAAGGACACTAGGGACAGCCACATGCAATAAACATTAGCCCTTCTGATAGCACCCCTGCATGACAGATGTCCCCCTGACCACCGTATGTGGTGAAGCACTCCCCTAGCCCTCCAGCCCATTCCCCTACTGCTTCCCATAGTATTGATTGTCTGATACTATCTTATTAATAATCCTCCACATGTCTGTCAGCATGTTGTGCTGTGGAGACCTGCATGTTGCTATGATACTGAAAGCTATGCTGCCGGTAGTTCAGATACCAACAGGGCCCCCCATGGTAGACAGGTTTCAGCTGAGCTTCCAGACTAAGACAGACTAGGAAGAAGGACCCAACAGCCCACTCCCGAAACAATTAGTCATTGAAAACCCTATAAATAGTAGTGAAGCACTGTCAACGATAGTGCCAGAAAAATGAGCCCCCTGGGATGGAAACCATTCAAGGAATGACTGGGGAAGAGTTGTCTCCTCAAAGTAGAGTCAAACTTAATAATGGAAATGGAGGAAAGCCCCTGGGACCTCCTTTGGCTGATGTGGAACAACTCAGAATGAGAAGGAACACAGTGGCTGCAACTCTGGGCTCAAACACACATAAAAACATGTTATGCATGGCACAGTGTTAGGTAGTGTTCTGTTCTGTAGTGCATACAGTCACTACAAGTTGGATCCAACATGACAGTACCCAACAACAACAACAACACTATCTTATTAACTTTTCTTCCTACCTTGTCTCTCTGAAATGTAATTCTAAATCAAGAACCTATGTGTCATTGTCATCCATAGAGCACCATGCCTAGAACACAATATCTATGCAATAAATACCTGCTTAGCATCAGAGGGATGTTCTGCTTTAAGGAAACTTTGATTCAGAGGAACAGATGTCCTGCCTTGAGTTTTAATGGATATTGTTTTCACTCTTCATAGTCACATGGATCCCAGCCTAACCTAGAGCAAGAAAAGTAAAGAGTGTGGGCAGGTCAGGGAGCAGGGGCCAGAGCTCTGGTGAAAAAGCAGATTGTCACATGTCTCGGGGCTCATACTCAAACTAGAAAGCCAAGTTCTTTGAGAAAGTCTCAGTGATGACATGCCTCACCAGGAAGGGACTGTTTCTACACGTCCTCAATCAGAGTGGACAATGCCAGTCCTGTGCACCCGCCCTCTGTCCACAGCGTGCATGTCAAAGCCTTTAAATACTCAAGAGAACACCTCCCTGTCCCTTTTCTTGTTTTCCTACCCAACTGCCCTGGGCATACTTTACTGTCTGCCCTGCCCACAGCCGGTTTTTAAAAAAATCTCGAATCCTTTAATTACCTGGACAGGGCTATGTGCCTCCTTACCCAGTCTTGGCTATTAGGACCAGAAATAGCCTCAAGGTCCCTCCCAGCCAATCTGTTGACTGAGCCATGGTCAATCGACTCAGATTGTCCCAAGAGAACATCTAGAGCTACAGAGCCCAGCGTGTAGGCTATGGACAGTGGAATTGTGAGATCTGGTCAGTTCAGAGTATGCAGCCATACATCCAGGCCTAGGAGGGAGCAGAAAGAACTTCAGTCAAAACACAGAGGAGCTAGAGAAAGCAGAAATGCAGTGCCATGGAGCTTGTGCAACTGGAGAAATTTGAAAAGCCAGGCCCCATTCTGTTAGACACACAGAGAGATGCTTTCCAATCTTCTCAGATGGCCAACTCCAACTCACCTAGGGTCTCATCCCCTTTCATTTCCCATATCCTGTATCACCGGCCCCCACACAAACACCTTCTACTTGAACTAGCTGAGGGGGTTTTCCTACCTAGCAACCAAATATACTCTTGGCTACAACACCCACTTTGAGTCTAAAATGCACCACATTCACGTTTGAAATCTTGTCCCTTTATCTGCATTCTAAGAGCTG
Source organism: Pedetes capensis (assembly GCA_007922755.1). NCBI lineage: Eukaryota > Metazoa > Chordata > Mammalia > Rodentia > Pedetidae > Pedetes > Pedetes capensis. The sequence goes on along the minus strand of VMDO01014129.1, from coordinate 25,960 downwards.
TTCCCCTGAATTTCTGTTTTCTACTCTTCCTTCATGGTCTAGCTCTAATCCTACCTACTCTTTAAAGCCTTCTTTGAGCCTCAGTAGAAAGATTGCTCACTCTTATGAACTCAGTAGTGAGCTAATGCCAAGTGGCATCTCCTGAAATCCCTTTGCTCCTTTCTCTATTTGTTGAGTATCCACAATGTGCTCTGCCAGGTTCTGGGTATAAGAAAACAAAAGAGATGTAATCTCCAACCTCCAGGAGCTCCTAGTAGGATAAAAAGGAGCTAATCCATCAACATGCATTGCAGCACAAAGTGCCAAGAACTAAACAGGGCAGCAAATGGGCTGAGAGTCCTGAGGTGGCTGAATAAGTTCAGGGTAAGAACCAGAGCCTATGGATCTGTAATGAATCCCAACTTCAAACAGGCTAAGTCAGGTGAGGGGCCTGGGGGTTAACTCAGTTGGTGGAGTGCTGCTCTGCACTCTCTCTGAGTCCCTGGGTTCGATCCCCAGCACCACAAAAATGGGAGGACCTGGCAGTCCACTCCCCAAACACTCCCCAAATAGTCAGCCATTGAAAACCCTATGAATAGCAGAGAAGCACTGACATAGTGCCAGACATGGCACAGTGTCAGGGAGGGTTTCATTCTGTTGTACATAGGGTCACTATGAGTCAGACCCAACTTGATGGCATCTAACAACAACAACAACAATGATAAAGTCCCATGAACTGATTACTAGCTCACCATATAGATCAATTGGGAGAAGGACCTGGCAACCCACTCCCAAAAATCAATCTGCCATTGAAAACCCTATGAATAACAGAGAAGCATTGACATAGTCCTGGACATGGCACAGTGTCAGGGAGGGTTTCATTCTGTTGTACATAGGGTCACTATGAATCAGACCCAACTTGATGGCATCTAACAACAACAACAATGATAAAGTCCCGTGAACTGATTATTGGCTCACCATATAGATCAATTGGGAGAAAAATCCGGCAACCCACTCCCAAAAATCAATCTGCCATTGAAAACCCTATGAATAGCAAAGAAGCACTGACAACAGTGTTTTACCTGTTGTATGTAGGGTCACTATGAGTCAGACACCTAACAACAACAACAACAACAATAAAGATCAAAGCTAAAAGTATCTGTTCAACACAGAAAAAATGTATTTAGAAAGGTTTCTGCCATGAGGACACGGACATGAAACATGTTTGTCAAAGCAGATGAAAAATACCTCTGCTTCATAGGCAAGGACATTCACAAACAGTAGCTGAGACAGCCCATTACTGACATAAGACTAAATGCCTCACTAAATGCAATGTAAACACATGTGCTTGATTTATCTGTCAAAACTCTAACATGCTCACCAGCATCAAAGGCTGCATTCAAATCAACCTGGGTCCAAATATTAATCTCTGGGGGGTCTTCCCTTTCACCATGCCCATTAAAATTATTACTGCACTTATCCTTAAGTGGGGGAAAACATGCCTAAATGAATGATAAAAATAAAACTGGTGAATTACAAAGAGAATGGTTGCAATGGCATGGGAATGAAGGATAAAATGGCTCTGATGGAGAGTTTTCTATATGAAGACAGTTATTAGCTCTATCTATCTTGCATGGTAAATCAAGAATAATGAAGATATGCCATCTATATGTGTTTCCATAATTCATTATTTGCTCTTAAACCCAGTATTTCTAAAAGATAAAACCGAGGTAAGCAGTATTAATGAGTTGTTGGAAGTCGCAGGTTTTAAAAGATTTTAATATCTAGCATCTTTTATGGCAATCTTCTAATAAAAAACAATAAATTGGCAGCGAAAAGACAAAAACCTGTACCCATGGAATTAGACTGAGGTTAAAGCAAAAAGGTCTGTTGGGTTACTGTTTTTATTACTAATTTACTTTGTTCATTTAGGGAATCAATTCGTTGCCATTAAAGGCTTGGGTTTCATATATTTTATAATTTACACACATTTCCTGATGTGAATGAGCTACGCAGTTTGTAAAAGCTCAGACAAGCTCTCCTCTAATGGTCCGATAGATGCACATGTTTTTAAATGCACTTGCAAATAGAGCAGAAATGCCAAGATGCCTACCATTCTAAGTAAGTGGGAAAAAAATACTGAGCAGTTTGGAAGCTTTGTTCCCTGGTTATGCATATTTATAGATTGTCTTGCAATAAGCCATTATGAAATAATAGAAATTAAAAGGGGCCTTCCTAGCCTAAACTGTTTTCATCTAAATCTCATTTTTCTTTACTTACAGCAAACTTCATGGGAGACACTAAAATGCATTGATTTGGGATAGGCTGAATGACTCTCTTTCCAGAACCTTTCAGGAAGGTGGAGTGCCCCCAACTTTTGGGACAAAAGAGTTTTTACAGATCATAGTAAATCAATAACTCATAGACAGGAGGACAGACACAGAACATCCTTACCTAAGTTGAAAAACAAATTGTGCACTGAGATCTCTAATCAATAAAAAGCTAACAATCAGCAGTGCAAACAAGAGGAGAGAATCTTATTTCATTTTCAGTCATGAATTGAAAGATATGCCGGGCTGTGTTTTGTGGTTCAAACATTGCTCCTGGGATGGCGTACTTGGGAACTCTCCAGTGGGAAGGTCAGCGGAGACCAGCTTGCTGGGGGATTTGCAATGCAGACAGGACAGGTGGGTGGAAAATAAAGGTTACACTACACAAATGTCAATTAATGTTTTATTCTTCTCCCAAACTTCCTTTAACAAGAATTTTGGTGGCTTTGAGCAACCCTCTGTGCTTCTCCTGGGAGCAAGAATGAGAACTCCCACTTTAGCTTTTGATTAAATCATGCTCAGAGAAGAAACCTATCAACATCGACTACACCCTTCACAATAGGACTACAGGGCTTCACCCACCCCAATCAGCCTTTGAAATTGACCACCAAAATGCCCTTTCTGTTCTTGGACCAGTCAACTCTTAAAATTGTCACTAGAGTTATAATTCCTCAATTGCAAATCTCCACACGGTGCACGAAGAAGAGGTGCTAACAGCAGCCATCTTGACAGCCTGCACCAGGACGGCATGTGCAAATTGCACCCATTTTGCAGATGAGCCCACTGACAGCCAACAAGATATACCTGTATACCTAAGCTCATCCAATTGAAAAAGGCACTGCTGGGATCACATCCAAGTCAGTCCAGTTCCAAAGCCCATTCTCTGTGCATTGTACCCTGGCCAGGTGACATCAGAATGCCCCATGATTTGCTCATCCTAATTTTCCACTGCCTCTGCATAGCCTCTTCTTTCTGTGTTCACATGGTTCCTTCTTGTTCCAAATATACCTGACGCTTTGCTACACAGATGGGTTATCCAGTTCTGGGATCCCCTCCACATTTTCAAGTCTTCCATTCATCAGGCTCTTCATAATCTCACCTGTTAGGAAAGCGCCATCTCTTCTAAGTTCTTGTTGCCTCATGTTGCTACCCGCAAGGTACTTCCGATGCCACCTAAAGTCATTTACCCAGCATTTCTCTGCCTGGTCCCCAGCCCCAAACTATATGTTGCCTGAGGGAAGAAGTTGTGTGCCTAGGGTCATAGCCTGTGCTACTATAACAAAACATTATAGACTGGGTGGCTTAAACAATAGACATACCATGTATTTCACACAGTTCTAGAGGCCAGAAGTCTAACATCAACCTACCAGCAGATTTGGTTCCTGGTGAGAGCTCCCTTTCTGGCTTGTAGATGGTTTCCTTCTTGCTGTGTCCTCACATGGTGAAAGGTGAAAGTTCTCTGGACTCTTCCTCTCACAGTGCAAGGTGTGATCAAAAAAATGCAGTGAATGGCTTAATTTTTTTCAAATTATCACAGTAAAAGACGTACTGCCATTGTTGTTGTTATTAAGTGACATCAAGTCTGACTCATAGCAACCCTATGTACAACAGAAGGAAATACTAGTGGATGCTGTGCCATGCACATGATCTTTCTTATACTTAAACTCATTGTTGCAGTCACTGTGTCAATCCATCTAGTAGAGGGTCTACCTTTTGTTCACTCACCTGCCCCTCTCCCAAACATAATGTCCTTCTCCAGGGTTTGGTCCCTCCTGACAACGTGTCCAAAATATGTAAGAGGCAGTGTAGCCATCCTTTGCTTCAGAGGTTGCCCTTCTTCTATGGCAGATCTGTTGGCTCTTTTGGCAGTTAGGGTTATTTTGTCTCCAGCACCATAATTCAAAAGCATCAATTGTTCACCTGTCTCCCTTACTCAATATCCAGCTTTCAGAAACATATGATACAGCTGAAAATACCATCAAACTCCCCCTCAAAATACTCCCTCTACCTTCAAACACACTTATCCCATCATTCTTATCCTATTCTGAAGCCATTCTGGACATCCTCTCCCATGAGTGTCTGTAGTTGCACTGTCATGGCTGCCCTGATGTCTTGAATTGATTCAAAACGTTTACCTTTCATGGTCATTTTGACTTTGGGGAAGAGCCAGACTCAAACATTGCCAGATCCAATGAATAAGGTGGATGAGGACACACCGTAATATTTTTATTTGACAGAAATTGCCATACCAGAAGCAATGTATGACATGGAGTGTTGTCATGATGGCAGATGAAACTAAAGACACTTGTGAAAGAGGACATTCACAACTGCTTCAGCAAGTGGCAAGAGCCATGCGGTAAGCATGTTTGAAGTTAGAGGAGCACTTTGGGGGCAATTCATAGCAATGTGTCTTTGACTGTCATACTTTTTTAAAATTTAAACTTGGATCATAGTTTTTAAATCATACTTCTCCCCATGGGGACCCTACCTTCCCAACTTTGTCTAAACCTAGTCATCTCTGGTAGGCCCCTCCTTTAAATACCATCACATTGGAGATTAATGCTTCCATATAAGCATTATGAAGGAACATGAACCTTCAATGCATCGAATCTGCTGAATATGCATTAAATGCATGTTTTCATGCCAAGTGCTGTTGTAAAGTCTATTAATTAGATGCACTGATTCATTTATTCTCTACAATAACCTACACACGACTGCCTATTCACAATGAGGAAGTAGCTGCTACAACTATCCCCACCCTACAGAAAGGGACACCAAGGCACGGAGGGATCAGTAACATAGCCCAGCCACCATGGCGCTAAGCAATGAACACAGACCTTTAGGTTCTAGAAGTCCTGTTCTCAACTTTGACACCAGAGAAGCTCTATATAGGTCTATGCTCCAAAATGGCACTCAGCAAAGTGCCTCAGACACAGGGAAGAATAAATAAATAATGTGGAGTGGCTGACTAGTCAAATTCAATAAAACTCATAGTCTGTGGTCTCAGGAAGCATCTAGTTCATTTGTTTACACAATAATGCACAGGGCAGAGATGTGTTGCCTGGTGCTGCAGCCATCTTTGGTTGAAAAAACAAGGAAAAACAGCATTGCTCCTCAATGTAGGTAATTGCTGGATACTTCAAGGTTACGCTTTCTTCTATTCCAGCCACTTCCACTCAAAACATTAGCTGGTTCAAGAAAGAAGGTTTTGGTTTTGTTTTTTGTTTTTTTTTTTTTTTTATTGGCCACAAAGCTCTGGTAACTTTCTCCCTTCCATATCTGTATTTATAGACTTAAAAAGGAATGACTTCACCGGGTGTGGTGGTGCCCCCCTGTAATCCCAGCAACTTGGGAGGCAGAGGCAGGAGGTTCTCACATTTGAGGCCAGAGGCAGGCTGCATCACTTAGCAAGACCCTGTCTCAAGATGAAAAATAAAAAAAGGGCTGGGGGTGCAGCTCTGTGTCGTAGAGTGCTTGCAAAGCACGCGTGAGGCCTTGGGTTCAATTCCCAAGCAAGTATCACAAAAAGAAAGAAAAGAGACCTTAAAACAAACTATTTCCTTGGTTGGTATTAAAATCAATGAAAACCAGCCTTCTATTCATGAAAATATTTATGGAGTCCCTGACATATGTCAAACACTGTGACTGAGCATGAGACACCAAGATGTCAGCCAATTCTTGCAGACAGAGAGGGTAGCTTTTCATACATTGCTAAGTAGACCATCACATAAAAAATACATAAAGTTTATAAGTTACGTGGGAGAAACACAGAAGAGGGAGGGATTAAATTGAGCCTTTGTGGTTGAGTACAATCAGTAGCGACACTTGTCCAGTCCCATATCATGAAATGTGACCAGGCTTTTGTGAAATATTTGAATAGTTTGCCATTTATTATTAATTACTATTAGCCCTAGCTATAAAGTCCCTTCCAGTAACTGCAAAAAAAAAAACCCTTTAATTAATTACCTGGCATTACCAAAGTCTCGCATTACCAAAGTTAACAATTCAGGTAAAAATATTCCCCCTCTACCTCCGGGTCTTGGGGCTGGAATATAGCTCAGTTGGTAGAGCACTGCACTGCAGTCTCTGGGGTCCCGAGTTCAATTCCCAGCACTGCAAAAATGGGAGAAGGGCCTGGCAATCCATTCCCAAGTAAATCCCGAAACAACCATTGAAAACCCCTATGAGGGTCGATATGAGTCGGATACTGACTCGATGGCACCTAACAACAACAACAACAACCTCCGGGTCTTAAATAAACACCTGTTTATGTGTCAGAAATAAATTGGAATTTCTCAAATCTCACCTTTTTTGCCACTTACATGACATTTCCACATGCTAACCCTTCGATTCAAGACAGAAGACATTAATTAAATAATTAGCCTTGAGCTCAGACGTGTAAACAAACACAATTGATGATTTTGTTAATTGTTCCTCCCTGCTGTGGACAGGAGCCATTGTTAGTGACAGTAATAACAGCACGATCTGATTTCAGAGAGACACTTTGGATTTAGGAGAAGGTAACTGGAGAGAAGAATAAAGGGTTTGCTAAAAAGACCAATTTTGTGATTGCTCTGTTTATAAGTTACATGGAAAAGGACCAGAAATACTGGTGAACTGAAAATAACCTAGTTGCTGGGTATTTAAATGTGCACCAAACACTGACAATTCAATTATTTTTGCCAGGTTCCTGACACTTGGAAATAAAATAACTTTAAAAACATCTCAAAGAAATGGCATGCTTTGAAAAAAAATATCAATCATTAGCACCTCCCTTCCTTTCTCCAAGAGGAAGATATGATCAGAATAAAAATGAAGTGAGATGAACAGACTGGTGTTTCAATGTTCCTTTAGGATTTCTTTATAAATGAAGTATAAATAGCAATTATCAGCAGAAGTGTACACTGGGCATGGAAGACATATGCCTGTTGACAACAGGTTTCCAATAGGAAATATGAGAATAACTAGAAAGCAAACCAATATATTTTCTCTGCCATTTATTAACATGTCAATCACTCTTTAGTCCATAAAAATTTCATAAAGTGCTGTAAACATTTCCCCACGTCCTTCATTCACATGAAAAACTGGTGATATCATTTCCTATGCTGTGTTAATGGCAGTTGATGGGAACCGTATTGACAAATGGCAATAATGTGATCTAATTTTTATGGAGGGCTTCTATCACTACAAGTCTGGAAATGCAATCAAGTTGAAAACAGCTAGAGGAATACTGGGCTTGCCAAACTAAAACAGATTCTTCTAGATGACAAGTGTTATGGTTTGGATCTAAAAATGCCCCGTGAAGGCTTACGTGTTAGAAGATTGGTTGCTAGTGGGTAGGCTTTTGGAAAGTAATAAGATCACGAGAGAGCTGATTACATCAATGGATGACTCCATTGACAGCTTCATAATGGAATAGACCATTCAGTGGTTGTGGAAACTGTGGAAGATGGGGCCTGATTAAAGGTAGTAGGTCACTAGGGGTATACCTTTGGAGGATGTATCTTCTCCCCAGCCTTTCTGTGTCTGCCCCTGCCTCTCTCTCTCTCTCTCTCTCTCTCTGCTTCCTGGCTACAATGAGGGGAGCAGCTTTGCTGTCCATTCCCATCCACTATGATGGTCTTGCCTTGCCATATGCCTAAAAGCAATAGAGCCAGTCAATCATGGATATAAACCTCTGAAACTGTGAGCCAAAATAAGTCCTTCCTCTAAGTTGTTTTTCTCAATTATTTTCTCAGAGCAAGGAAAAACTGATGCACACAACTAGAAAGGAGGGAACTGAGAAGAAAGTACAGGACAGATTGTCTCAGAAAAGCAAGATCTCTCACAAAGAAAGAGAACCATGGGGAAATGAAAAGAGCCCACAAGCCCAAACTCAGGTGCTGTTTTTCCCATCAAGACACTTGAAATTGTCAACTGCTATTCACAAAATGTACACAATCACCCACAAAACACAAACATGAAAACCAATACTATAAAAGTTATGAAAGATTAAATTCCAAAGAAAAAAGGATGATATTGACCTAAGTAAAAGAGGAATTCCAACTGGTCCATGCACTGGGGAAAGCTCATTGGCACAGTTGCGTTAGACTTCAGAAATGCATCAGTTACCCTCTGGTTAAGGGAAAGGCAAGGTGTTACAGGCCCAGAAAATAAGTACCAGAGGTTGTAATGAAGAATCTGGGCTCTGCTCTGGAAAAAGCAAGATTCTAGTCTCAAATAGCCTGCAGCCATACCACTGTGGCATCCAATCCCGTCAGATCTCAGAAGCTAAGCAGGGTCGGGCCTGGTTAGTCCTTGGATGGGAAACTGCCTGGGAACACCAGCTGCTGTAGGCTTGGGAGAAGGACCCGGAAACTCACTCCCAAAAAACCAACCAGCCATTGAAAGCCCTATGGATAACAGGGAAGCACGACAATTGTGTATCATCTGTTGTACCAAATGTCACTATGAGTCGGACGCCCACTGGACAGCACCTAACAACAACAGGAACAACAGTCTCAAGTCAGTCGCTAAGAACATGGGTGGCATTGTGAGCATCCCTCTCTCCTTTGAACCTCACTTTCTTCATACTATATTTGTAGAATGGTCAGTTCTACCTTCAATAGGCTCTACTATTAGGTACGATCATGTAATCAGAATTGCCTAGCAAAACATCTTGCAGAAAGTAGATGTTTAAGGTTTTCAGGAGCAACTGGGAACAAATCAATCAATAAAGTGTTTTATTGTAAGAGGGTCACACTATGGACCCAACACTCTGTCAAAAACACGAGGGCAATATAATCTGTGTATTTCACTTCCTGTGCTCTCACGAAGCTTAGGGGGTAGCCTTGAACACACACTAACACTGAGGCAAGTGTGACCCAGGGCTTAAGGAAAGGAGGGTGCCCTAGACTGAGCGCATTCCCAAGCTGTGGCGGTCTCTGTGCTAAAACCAGGAGAGTCTTGTGCAAATCATAAAGAGTTGGTCGCCCTCGGGGAGGTGCGAGCTATAAGCTCCACCAGAGATCTCAGCGAGGAACTAGCCCTGTAGCCTGTATACTAGGGGGAGGGCGGGCCCATGCATAATGAGGACTTTAGATCCCTACACTCAGCTCTTTTACTTTCTTCCTGTTTTCAGAACTCTGAAAATTTTTGAAAGAGGAGCCACTCACTTTAAAACCCAAACTAGAGCCAGGCGCAATAGCTCATGCCTGTAATCCCAGCAGCTCGGGAGGCGGAGGCAGGAGGATCACAAGTTTGAGACCAGAGGCAGTCTGCATAAGTTAGTGAAACCCTGTCTCAAAAAGTAAAAAAATGGGCTGGGGGTACCACTCACTGGTCCAGCACTTGCAAAAGCATGCAAGCATGAGGCCCTGGGTTCAATCCCCAGTACCACACACACACACACACACACACACACACACACACACACACACACACACACACCTAAAATAAGACCCTTAGCTTTGAATGTGAAACCTGGCTTTCTGTTGGGTACAGGCGAATGCTGGTTTTCTCATTTTGAAGATGGATAAACTGAACCCACAGACAGGTTAAACAAGTGTTCAAATCAACGACACAGCTGGAAAGAAAACCCAGTTTCTTTCCCTCCTGGTTCAGTACGTATTGGGGGATATCTAACACAGACTTCAAACAATGTTTAAGTTCTATTTAACCTTAGTGGGGAATATTCCAATTAACGTAGCCACCCCCGGGTGTTTCTCCCAGTTGAAATTTTCTTCCTTTCTTCATTTTTGGAAAAGTGAAGGAAACCCTTCCCCACCCTCCACTTATTTTTCCCCATTACGAAAGCTGGCAAGTGTTAGTCTTCTTTGGTTTCTGCTCAATCTAATGCAAGAGAGGCTTGAAATGTATTCCACTTTTTTGCAACAGTTAGGATAGGATTGTTAGGGAGTGGGGAAGATCAATCATTCATGAAAAATGCTAGGTGTCCCATTCTGGGATGATAAGTTCAGCTGCATAGCATATGCATTTCTTTGCTCTGAATAAATGGCAGAAGTCAGTTCCCCATAAATTCAAAACGTACATTAGAACATGAAATCATATTTTAAGTGGATTTCCCATATCGCTTCTCTTCATCATTCTAAATACCGAAGATTAAGCTTGCCACTTGGCTCTTAGGGTCTTTTCTCTCCTTTTTTTATTTTTTTAATTTTTAAAATGTTTTTCCCTATGCTTATTTAATCAGATTTGAATAGTAGTTGGCGGCCTTTATTGTTCACGGCTACCTGGAAGGGAAAGAGAGAAAATGAACTCTGCTTGATCTCTCCATTCCAAATCACATTTATTTTCATTATGGCTGTTTCTGGCCTCTATCAAAATGGCACGATTACCCAAATGGGGAAGCCAACCAAAGTACCTTTTCACCAAGCCAATCCACATGTCCCATGTCACCACAGTTCCTTCAGTACAGAGCACTCTCTCCCCCTTCCTTCCCATATAATTCCTTGGAGGTCCCATATACAGGCAGGATAGTGGTTTAGAAAGCATATGTTGGAGCAAAGACTGCCAAGTTCAAGTCCCAGCCTGTCACTTCTTATTCTATAACCATGGCCACATCACCTAAATCTGCAGTATTTCCATCTCTATGAAGTGAAAGACAGCTTCTCTTCTGATCATCAGTAGTGTTATACTCAGGACATCTCCCTCCCTCACATGCTCAGCTCATATTGGGTCAACTACTCTGCAATGATGATCCAGCAAACAGCATCTTTAGTCTTGTGTTGATTTTGCTCCTCTTAATGGTTCTGCAAGGCTGGGATTTAGCTCAGTTGGTAGAGCACTGCGCTGTAGTCTCTGAGGTCCCGAGTTCAATTCCCAGCACCGCAAAAATGGGAGAAGGACCTGGCAACCCACTCCCAAGGCAATCCCGAAATAGTCAGCCATTGAAAAACCCTATGAGGGCCGCTGTGAGTTGGATATCGACTCAACGGCACCTAACAACAACAACAATGGTTCTGCAAAGCCCTTCCTCTGCTACCTGTGCCCCTCTCTATAGGCGCACCTTCAAAGTCTCCTTTGTGGGTTCTCTCTCCTCCTCCTCTACACACCTCCTCACTCTATTTCCATTCTTTCCATAGAAAATATCACCTGGGCATTTTATAATTTTCCCAAGTTCATATCTTTCTCCACATCTTTTCCCCTTGATTTGTGACTCACACATCTGCCCCCCCCCCATGTGATTAGAAGACATCTCAGTGGTCGCTGGACCACATATAACTCCCTGAATTTGCTTCCTCCTGGTTCTTTCCTACCTCAGTGAATGGCATAACCATCCATTCTGTTGCTTGGACCCTACGTGTAGGAATCAGTCTTGATATTTTTCTCTCAGTCATCCTCCCAAACCCATATCTCAAGAGCTCTATCTCCAAAATCTGCCCTACTCAAACCATCTCTCTCCATTTTTATTCCTGCCATTTTCAGTTTGGTCTGGGTCTCTGTGATACCCTTCTAGCTGGTCCCCCAACTTTGATCATTGCCCTCTATTCCCCATCCCACAGTTCCCTCTTTATTCTACAACCAGAGAAATAATTTTTGAAAAGAGTCAAAGCAAAGAAGCAAACTAAATCTCAACATTGCTCAATTTAACACACCATTCATTCTACCCCTCACTGGTTTCCTTTTATATCTTTTCCCAGGTAGAATAAACTCCTCTTTTATTATCCCAGCCTTACCAATGCCCACCATGATCTAGCCCTGCAGACCTCCTCTTACCCCCTCCTCTACCACTCTCTACACCTGTCAGATCTGTTAAGTGCCCCATCCCAGTTCTACTTCAGGGGGTCTTTGCAATAGCCATTCTCTTCCTTCCCACCACGTGGGTCTCTGTTCAACAGTCCGTTCCCCATAGCTCTTTCTCTATTTTTCTACCAGCATAGCCTCAGTATCAGTCACCTTCTGTCTAATTGTTCTTGCTAGGTGCCGTTGGGGGCTGGGATTTAGCTCAGCTAGTAGAGCGCTGCACTGCAGCCTCTGAGGTCCTGAGTTTAATTCCTAGCACCGCAAAAATGGGAGAAGGACCTGGCAATCCACTCCCAAGGCAATCCCGAAACAGTCAGCCATTGAAAACCCTATGAGGGTCGCTATGAGTCGGATACAGACTCAATGGCACCTAACAACAACAAAGGTGCCATCGAGTGAGTGTCTGACTCATAATGACCCTAGGTACAACAGGCTAAACAGTATTGTCAGCATTTCTCTGCTATCCATAGAGTTTTCAATGGTGGATTGTTTTTTGGGAGTGGGTTGCCAGGTCCTTCTCCCAAGCCTACAGCACCTGGTGCTCCCAGGCAGTTTCCCATCCAAGGACTAACCAGGCCCCACCCTGCTTAGCTTCAGATATCTGACAAGATTGTTGGCCACAGTGCTACATCTTCAGGCTCCTCTGTCTAATTATCTTGCCTTATTTATGTCACAGGCTTCATAACTACCCAAAATATTATCTACCATTCATTTGTTGTCTCTCTCCCCCAAATTCCATGAGAGCAAAGACCTTGTCTACTTTGCACTTCCACTGCCAACACTGAAAAAGGATGGAGCACACGCTACGCTCACCATTAATATCTTTTGAATGGATGGATGGATGGCTTTCAAAGTCTCTTAATTCCCAGAATTCATCCACATGACTTTGGTTAGGTGTTTTGCAGGCTTGGATAATTATATTGTAATTAGTCTGAGGGAAAGGCATTTAAGTTATAAGTTAACAAGCAGATGAATGACTATTCAGAGGACACTGACCACTTGCTCATTATCCCCAGAGTGGAATAAATAAGCAGAGACTGCCAGAAATTGTTGTGGGATGCCTTGACTTAATGTAAGAAAATCTTTTTGATTTTGAAGGTCATGAATTATTGAGAGAGGCTATAAAGAAAGGTGCCAGTCCTCCGTGCCTACAGGACTTGACAAATGCTAGCCAATTATTTGCTTTAGATACTTCAGTAATTTATTGTCACTATTAATGATTACATAACCTGTAATACACACGATATCTCAATCATTCTAAAAGGCACATCTTCCTATCTGTGGTATCGGGATGTGTCTCGTACTTGATGGTACATGATAGTTGAAAGACAGCATGCTTTTTTAGTGGTATGTAAAATAATGGTATTTAATATATTGCATTTTAGGCTCCATAAAGCATAATAACTTATGATAAGTTGCATTCAGTGAATGCCAGCTTTAGGCAAGCATTCACAAATGTCTTACTTTACTAATCCTCACAATCAAGTGGGATACACCACTTTTTTGTGTGTGGTACTGAGGGTTGAACCTAGGTCCTCGCACTTGCGTCCTCTGCAAGTGCTGGACCACTGAGCTACACCCCAGTCCATTTTTGTTTGTTTGTTTATTTACTTTTTGAGACAGAGTCTCGCTAAATTACGCAAACTGCCTCTGGTCTCAAACTTGCAATCCTCCTGCCTCCGCCTCCCGAGCCACTGGGATTACAGGTGTGCACCATTGTGCCCAGCTACCACATTATTTTATAAATAAGAAACTAAAGGCCAAGGACCGTAAGTAAGTTTTCTAAAGTCAAACAGTTTATACATGCTAATGCCCATAATTTAATCCAAACCCACCTGACCCCAAGCCAGCTCTCATTGCCATATCTCTATCATATTGTTAAATTAAATTTGGTTTATGTATAAAATAGAAAGTGCCCACTGCAAACTATTCCCATAGGAGGTATTCAAGTTGTGTTAGCTCCCTTTCTCTCTGCTCCCTTACATTTGCCTGAACCTAAGAGCGTGGGCTGTGCTCTGATTCCATGATTTATGTAAAACCTCTTGGAGGGCAAGCTTTGGCAGGCAGAGTCTGAGCTCTGGCTTTTGAAAAGATCTGAGCCCCTATCAAAGGCTGCAAGTTAGCTCGGCAGTCAGCAGGACCACCTAACGATGGATCGCACTGCTGAAGGACTGCTCCCTGATGAACAGGAGAGAGCAAAACAGCCAAATTAACTCCCTGCCTTGTCCTCTGCCAGAGGAACACGAATACAGTGACACTGTGGAAGCGGGCAGGTGAAACACACCAGACCAAGCTAGAGAGGTGGAGTACGGTGGGAAATGCATTGGTTTTCCAAACTGTCTGCGGCTCAAAATCCAGCTCTTTTCTTAACCACCTGACTCACTTGGCCTCTCTAGATCCTTAGTCTTCCAATCTCCAAAGTTGGGGACATACTGACCCCTATTCAAGGCTACAGTAAGGAATTATTGGTTACATAAACATGCATGGAGCACTTTCTAGGTGAATGTGGGCTTCATCACTGAACAAAACTAACAAATAATTCTGCCCACATTTGGCTCACATTTTAGTAACTGGTGCTAACATTTATAGAACATGAAGTGTATTATTTGGTGATTCTTAAAACTATTAAGTAGAAGTCGTCGTGCAATATTAAAACTGGAACCAATGTCCAGTGGAAAGTCACCTAGGAGTCCTGAATATAGCACCAGGCTGTCCCTCATGTCTGTATCTCCTCTCCCTAGAACTTTCTTCATCAAGATTGCTACACAGATGGCTCCTCATCAAGTGTATTCCGTAAAATGTCGTCTTCTCCATAAGGAGACGCTGTCTAAGTTCACCTCTTCCTCTTGTCTGGCCCCACGTTGCTATCACCACAACTTGAGTTTCATCACAATTTAAAATTCTTACTTTTACATTTGCTTACTTATTTATTATCCTAGCCCCTTGTTGTTGTTGTTGTTGTTGTTGTTGTTGTTAGGTGCTGTCAAATCATGTCCAACTCATAGCAACCCTTGTAGGGTTTTCAGTGACTGACTGTTTTGGGATTGCCAAGGGAATGGACTGCCACGTCCTTCACCCAATCCTAGCCCCTACTAGAATATAAATTCCCCAAACACAAGGATGCTTATTCTCCAAACATATGTCCTGGCACCTAATATATGAATAAATAAGTATCAATTATATACCATTCTTTGCTAGGGGGAAAACAAAGCAGCAATTTGTAAATATGCTTTGGGCTCAGGGGCAAAACAAGGAGCCTCCTAAATGAAACAGTCAGACTATTGCTACCAGTAACCAGTGTGGTCCATGTTGGCAGAAAGTTTCCGAGGCAGACACCCGGATCTTGGAAAGGTAAATCAATCCGTTTCCTTCTGAGACCGGCAAACTCTTGGAATCAAAGTTTGCAAATCACTGCACAGGGAAGACAATAAAACACTGGGAGAGTAAGAGTCGGACTGAGGGAGGAAAAAATGAACGCAGGTCTGCTTGATCATGAAACTCCTCGGAGAGGGCAAGCGTGGGAATGAGGAAAAATGAATTCACAGGGTTTATTTAGCCTCAGAAAGACTTCTGACAATATTTCAAATCCAGGGCCATTAAAACCCTGAGTCATGCTGGGATTGTGGGAAGTAACCTGACAAAGAAAGGGGATCAATGAATCAACAAGTTATTTATTGAACATTTACTATAAACCTAACCTGTGTCCGGTAAATTAAAGACAAAGTGTGATGCGAGGGAGCCCCCGAGGAGCTGTTTGTCGGCCTTCTTTAACATTTTTATAAGTGATCTAGATAGAAGTGCGCACCAAGATCTCAGGCTCTCCTGAGCAACACAGACTCTTCAGCTTCACAAAATGCTCAGCTGATTGAATAAAAGGGCAGAAAGAGTTCACAGTGCAACCGGAAGCTCAGAAACACAGAAGAGGAATAGCTTTGTGCAGGTAGAAAAGGCTCATTGAACTGGCAAGTGTCCCCTAGGAAGGGTCAATTGGAAAGCTAAGGAGAGCAGACAGGTTATCTCTTCTGTTTGCCATGAACTCCCTAGGTCTAGACCAGAGCCTACCATAGAAGAGGTGCTAATTCAGTGAGGTTGAGGGGAAAGGCCCCAAGCGGCTCAGATGTTTCTGGCACTGTGTTTTGAAGGCTCAGGCAGTAGTGAGAGGCATTGGGAATGAGAGGAGCTAAACCCAAATCCCAGTCAGCTCCGCTTCTTCATTACTGAGACCTGTGCGGTTGATGGACTGTTTGCCAAGAAAAACAATCAATGCCACCAATTCTCATGACAGAGGGGAAGAAGTGGGATGGAGAACAGAAGGTGGACAACCATCAGGAGGGACAAAATAGCCACCAGGGAAAACCTTTGTCTGATGGGAACAGATGGAATATCAGGGCTTGCTTATCTTGCTCAACCCAGCAACACAAGACCAGAACAACAAATGAGTTTCCTTTGTTGCCTGATCTAAAATAAACATTTGATAAGCTAGGCATCCCGGGCTTTCGTGTTCTACCACTTTGTCACAGGAGCACAGCACAGAGACTGTGGCTGGGTTTCTTAACTGCGAGAGGCTCCCAGGACTAAAGCCCAAAACTCAGCAACGGTGTGAAAGGTGACAAGCAAAAGCATTTCATTGGGAATGGGCTTTGGGGAAGCCTGAAGTCTGGCAAAGGCTCTCTGGCCTGATGCCAGAACCCAGGTGACCCTGGGGAGGAGCAATATCCGCAAATGTAGTAGAAGATGCAGGCAGGATGAAGAGGTGTCCCCTTCCAGGGAATGCTCTCAGTGGGGACTGAGCCACGCCTCCTTGGCTGTCCGCCTAGAGGAAAGCAGTGACTGGAGCTGTGTGGGGTGGCGCTCTCAAGACCCGAGGGAGGTGGGGCGCAATGGTGCACACTGGTCCCAGCAACCCAGGTGGCACAGGCAGGAGGATCGCAGGTTCAAGGCCAGAGGCAGCCTGGGTAATTTAGCAAGACCCTGTCTCAATTTCAAGGGTAAAAAAGGGGTTGGGGGTTCAGCTCAGTGGCAGAGCGCTTGCAAAGTATGTGAGAGGCCCTGAGTTAAGTCCCCAATTACTGCCAAAAAAAAAAAAAAAAAGACACAAGGGAGCAACTGCTCACTGGAGGGTGAGTGACCAGGAAGGGTTAGACAAAGGACTAGGATGATGTTCAACTGAAGCACCCTCAAGTCCCATGGACAGGTCCTAAGCCGGGAGCACATGACTCAGGAGTGGGAGGGTCAAGGAGGAAGAGCAGAGCCTTGGCACATGAATGATCCAGGTCTCCCTTAGCTGACCCATGTAAAATACCCACACCCCGATGACTTTACTCAAGGGTCCCTCTTTTGGGGACTGGCTGTGGATCTGCCCACCTCTGAGATTCATTCCAGCCTCGTAGTTACTCATTCCAGCCAGCCTCCATGTAAAAGTCCATCTCACCCCAGCGCTAACCCCACCTGCACACCCAGCTCAGATTCCATGGGGGAGGAGGCCAAATCTGGAGCAGGGCAGAGGTGGGTTGATCCCAGGGTTATGAGATGTGTGGCTAGGCAAAGCCACTCAACTCCTCCTACCTCGGTTTCCTCACCTGGAAAATGAAGCCAACAGGATCTTCTCATTCTTGAAGTTGTCCTGAGACATTCAGAATATAAGAAAATAAATAAATAAATAAATAAATAAATAAAATAGAAACAGAGGCCAGCTAGGCAGAGCCTTCATAAGAGGCTTTTGCTCTTGTCAGGGATAAACTATGAAGGGGAAGCTTAGGGGAGGAGTCAGTTTGCAGAGGTTCAGAAAGTAAGCTGAGAGAAGGCCAGGGAAGGGAGAGGCAGCAGCTCTCCGTGGTTTCTCTGAGTAGCAGCCCCCACACTGGGCACTGCGAGACACAGAGATGACAAAGGGCTAGGACCCATTCGCTCCTGAAGCATCCGTTGTAAGGAGAGGAAATGGCTTTGGAGCCAGGAGGGTCTGGAACATCTTCTGGCTCAGCCACGGTCTAGCACTTGGCATTGAGCCAGTGATTCAACGTCACAGAAGTTGTTTCCCCAGCTGTAAAGTGAGGTCAATTTTCGCTACCTGGGAGAGCTCTAATAAAGATTAAGTAGGGTACACGGGCAAAGAGCCTTTTCTACAGGTGGAGGGACTCATGAAATAGGCATTCCTTACTTCCTTCTTATTAGCATTTCTTCCATGCCAGAAATGCGTGTTTTGCTACATTTTCTTCCAACAGTAACAATACACAGTGTATGTAAAACAAAACATCAAAGGTATCTTTTTCCATTTCTTTCTTTCTTTTCCTTTTTTTTTTTTTTCTGGTATTAGGAGTTGAACCCAGGCCCTTGCACTTGCATGCTTTGCACACTGAACTGCACCCCCAGCCCATTTTTTTACTTTTTGAGACAGGTTTTCACTAAGTTATGCAGGCTGCCTCTAGTCTCAAACTTGGCGATCCTCCTGCCTCCGCCTCCCAAGCCGCTGGGACTATAGGCGTGCACCACCGCACCCAGCTCTCCATTTCTCTTTCTAAAAAATAATACCTTACAAACTATTGCTATATGTGTATGGTTTGCAGGGGGCATCGTGGCCCTCCTACAATATTCTTTATTTCTTCCTGAAAAATAAAGTCTCTAATGATTTGGATGTGGCCCAGCCCCCATGATCAACAGCAATGCCGATTTGTGTATGTTCCCACTAAATTATGTGCCACGCTAGATAAAAGATTTGTTTTGAAAAACAGCCACTTCCAAAAATAAGAGAGTTTATCCATTCCAATCATTCTTATCCAAAATTAGTTGTCAAGTTTCAATGGCTGAAATGAATTTAACCACATAAATTCAGTACCGCTGCTGAATGTCTAATGCAACCTTGCAGAGCAGTCCTGAATGGCAACCCGGCTGGGGTTCACCGATGGCGTTTAATATCAGCACTTTTGTGTTATAATAGAGCCTATTAACAACAGTTGACTGACATGAGATGTAGTCAAACTAAGCATCAATTAGAAAAATATGCTGACCCCTTCGAAAATTAAGAAGCACTGGTCCCACATTTACTAAAGGGAAATCGGAATAATTACTGTGGCATTATAAAAACCAAGTTACTTGCCTAATAGACAGCAATATTTTTTTTCACTACCACCAAAAGCCAGCAAATACATTATGATGCTGTAGCAATATTGATATTCATAAAATCTCATTAGGCCAACTGGAAGTCAAACATTAGCCAATCATGCTCCTGACTCCCACTTACAGATCAAAGTTAAATACGTGCTTTAGCCAGTTAGAAACAAAATTGAATCTGAGATCTGCAATGCTCTCATTAAGTACCACTCTATTAGGCTGTGTTTAAGATGAGCAGCCCATAGGGAGCTTTTCCCAACCCAATGAGAAAGCCTCCTTCCCCATCAGACTTGAAATACTATGACTGTTCATTTAAATAAACACATTTTAAAGCCGTCTAGCCTTCTACCGTCCTCCCTTCTCTTCCTTGCTCCTTTCACCTGAGGCCGGTTCACCTACAGCAAAATGAGAATCTTTTTGGGAACCAAATAATTCTTTTCAGAAACAGACTCTCTTTGGGGAGAGGAGGAACAAGGAGGGGTGCAGAATGGGGGAGGGCGTGACCTCAGGGTGAACAGCCCAACTTTAATAGTCCTGGAAATAATTATAATAATACCAATAATACCAAAGAATGATAATAATACAGATGGGCTAGAAAATGCAGGTAATAGTACTGACAATGTAAAAAGATAGTCCGGTACAGAAAAAGTTTCGATCTTGAACATAATTGGGATCCAAGGATATATAGAAAAATATTACCACAAGAAGACGTGCAAGTGGAAGAGAGGTCTTTGATGGGAGGGTGGGATGGGGGGAAGAAGTGCAAAAGAGGGTAAGGGGGAACTTATCTGTGCAATGTACAACAAAATGCATATATGGAAATGTCTCAATGAAATGCATGTCAGAATACATCACATTAAGGTGTACATTAAAAATTTCCAAAAAAAAAGAAAAAGAAAAAGAAAAGAAAGAAACAGCCTCTCTGGATTTTATTTAGTAGTAAAACAGGCAGCTATCCTTGCAGGCTTCTTTCTTTCCTCTCTCACTTCTTAATTAAAACCAAAGACAAATAAACTGATTTGAACAGGTGTGAGGAGCACCCTGAGTTCTGTGCAGAGCAAAACAAAGTTAAGCTGGTCCGTAGGGGAGTGGAGCTCGGGCCTGTGCAGAAACAGAACCTCAGTGTCCTCGGCTGCTTGGGATCCTTTTCCTGGGTGAGACCAGGTCTCAAAATTCCAATAAGCAACATAAACACAGCAGCCCCCACGAAATGTGTCTCCCTTCATGCTGAGATGGTTCATCGCCTCTCCTACATCATTTATAGCCCACAGCTGGAGGTGATTCCACGGGGCCTCCAGGCCGGGAGAGCAATACCCAGAGACTGACAGCTCTGAGCCGAGCCTCCCGTGCTCAGCCTCCGCCTGCATCTCCATGGGGCCACGTACATATAAAATATACGCCTCCTACACACGCATCTATACGCACCATCTCGCTGGTTTACAAAAGGGACATCAGACAAAAAGGGCTTGAGTTGATTTTGCTTTTCTCCTTCGAAGCAGTAGCCTTGGGGAATCCATTTTAAAATTGCTAAGCGCTGCCACACTTCCATACGTGCAACGCACAGCCTTTGCAGCCTGCAGTGCATGGGCAAAGTATTATTTAGTCTTCGCGTTTGTTCCTAGAGCACAGATTGGAGGGTAAATAAACCTTCTGGCTGCGCACACTGGCAGACCTAGCATTTTGATAAGGGGGAGGAAGCTATACAAGCAGATTGAGATGAGGGGTAAGGGGACTGTCTCCATGTGCCATCTTGCATAGCAAGCACATTGCTTTGACTTAGTACATTAATTTGGGTGGGGGGGGTCTGCTGTAGAGTCGAGCTCAAAGTCCCTCCAACTTCTCTGATATAACTACTAGTAGTAACTATAAGGATCTTTGGATCAATATATGACATATTTGACTGCTTTTTAAACCTTTTAAAATACAGAAGCATTTGTGGAAAGTAAAATCATTTAAGTAAAATATTAGGACATTTGCTCATAGCAGAAAATTCTAATAGGAATATTAACAGGTGAATTCCAATATCAAAATATTTTTATTTTTTAAAAAGTAACTGATTGCTGGTATTTGGGGTCCTGTGCTTGCAAGTGCATGAAGTTTGATCAAACTAAAATACAACAGTGACGTAAGTAATCAAAGGATGAAAATAATACACGTCTTTAGATAGAAACTTTCAATTTGCAAAATTTTATCAAATAATAGGAATTGTCTGGATCTTTGTTGCCACTCTGTTATGAAGTGAGCCAAGTACCAACATCCTCATTTTACATATGACAGAGGAACCAGACTCAAGCTGGAGGGGTTTGACAGCATTCACAAACAGAACCTACATGGACCAGTGCACGCTCGTATCCCAAATGTCTGCTCCAAGTTCAGAGTTCCTTCTACCAAATCTCAACTTGGTCTCCTCAATGGATGTCTGCATTAAAGATAAAGGGTGCCCCTTGGCCTTGAATCAATCCCAGTCCCAATAAGCACTCCTAGAACCCAAGTCTTGATGTCTAGCACATTTTACCAACAAAGGGAATCTGGGCTCCTTGCAGAAATGGCTTGTTCTTAGACAGGGGCAGGAAAGGTACAAAATGGTCCTAGAGCCACTAGCGTGTTCTCATGTCTATCTGTCTCTTTGTCTCCCCCTCCCATACACACACACACACATGCACACACACACAATGATGGAAGCTTGTGAAAGGTACCCAAGAGCCAACTGAAAGAGCCAAAGCTAGAAAAGACAAACAGTACTGGATTATAACTCAAAGTAGGAACATAAGCATCCATGAGTCCATACTGTTAAAAATCCATGATTGCATAAATAAATCAATGAAAAAGAACAGACTTATCTCCCATGCGGCAAAATGCCCAGTAATTTCAGTGTCTATGCTGCCCTCAGGAAGGCGGAGAGCAACTACCACTTTCTAAGCGACTTCTGTGCACAATGACTTCCTTCCAAAGTGTATGGTGTGGGAGAAGGGAAAATCAGAGCAGAACTCTGAAGAGGAAAAACCAATGGAACTGCCTCAGCAAGATGATCAACTTCAACGCCAACAGTCATAGGTCACACTGGTTGTTGCTGTGGTTAGGTGCCATCGAGTAGAGTCCGACTCATAGCGACCCTATGTACAGGGAAACGAAACAAGCCTCAATTCTGTGCCAGACACACGATCTTGGTAGGACGTGATAAAAATAGCACTGGTCCTCAGTGATCTTCCTCCCCAAACCCATAAGCCCAATCTAACCATGAGAAAAACATCAGGCAAATCTCAACCGAGGGACTTTCTACAAAACGCCTGACCAGCCCTCCTCAAAACTGTCAAGGTCATAAAAAAAATAAAGTCGAAGAAACTGTTACCAAACAGCCAAGAAGGACCTAAAAAGACACAAAAAATAAATGTAATGTGGTGTCCTGGGTAGGGTCTTGGAACAAAGGACATCAGCTAAAAAATAAGGAAATCTGAATAAAGTGTGGGTTTCATTGTGAAGTGTCAATATTGGTTCATTGACTGTAACAAATGTACCCTATGAATTTAAGGTATTAATAATAGGGGAAACCAGGAGCAAAGGCCTATGGGAACACTACATTGTCTTCAGTTTTTCTATAAATTTAAAACTGCTCTAAAATTAAAAGTTCATTTTAAAAGAGCCTGCCTGCAGCAAAGCCACAGACAGGACACACAAATTATTTCACATGATCAAAGAATGAGGCTTAGTCAAAGGCCAATAAACTTCACTATGATTTCTATCACCCATCATCATGGGCCTGTGGCATCCAATCCCATCAGATCTCAGAAGCTAAGCAGGGTCAGGCTTGGTTAGTTCTTGGGTGGGAGACCATCCGGGAACACCAGGTGCTGTTTCTGGGAACCCAGAAACCCACTCCCCAAAAACAATCCGCCATTGAAAACTCTATGAATAGCAGAGAAGCATTAACAATACTGTTTTGCCTGTTGTACACAGAGTCGCTGTAAGTTGGACACTGACTCAACAGCACCTAACAACACCACCATCATCATGGCAAGCCCAATGCTTAGTCACTGGAATGCTTTCCGATGATATCAAAAACATCATAAGGCTTCCACAATCCTATCCTTCCTCACCATTGAGCACATTGGTAAAAGATCAAGGCAACAGCTCCTAAAGAGAAAAAAGCTTTCCAGAACATTCTGCAGCAGGTGGCCCTCCCCATGCAATGCCATTCTAGCCCCAACAGCCCTCCACTGCGTAGCAGGGAAGGGTAACAGATGAGTTAGTCCCTCATGGCTAGTGGGGGAGAGGCAGCAACTTCAGCTGGAATGTGTCTGCGCTCAGCGTGAAGGAGATCCTAAAATTGCAACTTTAAATGCCTTGGGTATTGACAGAGCAATCCACGTGGCAGCTAAGTGGACATTAATGTACTATAAAGTACCTGTTGGAACCACACGAACTAAGTTATTTTCCCTCCTACCTGTATGCCAAGAGGGTATAATCCACTGAGGGGGAAAAAGGAATTCTTGATTTTTAAATTGAGCTCAATTGCTGCAGCAAGCGTGGTGGGGAGGGGCCCAAGAGAGATTCTAGCTTGTGAGATGAAAAGCTGTGTTGCTCCTGGGAGCCTGCTCGGGTCCCATCACTGGTACAGCAAAGGCCGGGGCCCTATTCCAGCAGCTCCAGCACACAGCCGTTGTTGTGGTAACTCACACTCGCCAGCGCCTGAGTGAAAAACAGCCGGCTTCTACCGCACACAGTCTTAGTGCCACCTCAGTGTGGCTGGGAACCTCAAACGCTGTTGTATCCAGTTGACACCTGCTGCCACCAAGGGCTCCTTCAGCCTCTTGTTGGGACCATATTGCCTTTTGAGGCATCATCAAAGGGCATCATTATTTCTGTTTGATGGATCCCACTTCTCTGCCATCCTCTCTCTTTCTCCCTCCTCTCTAGCCATCTCTTCTCCCACTTTTGCCTGTGCACTCCGTGCACCCTCCTGCCACAGGGCCTTTGCACTTGCATTTTTTTCTGCATGGAATGTTCTTCCCCCATATACTCACATACCTTCATCCCTCACCTTCTTCATGTCTTTGCCTAAATGTTGCCCCCTCAGTGAGGCTGTTCCTTATCACACTCTTTAAAATTCTCTCATTCCCAACTATGTTTCCTCCTTAGCCATCCAATTTTTCTCTACAGCATTTATCACCATCTGAAATACTATATATTTTACTAATTTGTTTAGCTTATCATCTTGCTCTCCCCCTCTAAAAACTGGGATCCATGAGATCAGGGCCCTTTGTACACTGCTGTACCCCTAAGAGTTCAAACTGTGGTGTGCACATGTTGCTAGATATAAATTCATGAACAAATCAATTCTTCACTCTTAAGCAAACCTCCTTTTTGATGAGGTCATATTTACAGAAACCACATACTTTACCCCTATCAAAAAACTAATTCAGAATGTATAGGTGTGCTTTACGGCTCTTCACTTTTGGAGCATTGTTGTTGTTAGGTGCCGTCAAGTCGTGTTCGACTCACAGCGACCCTCATAGGGTTTTCAATGGCAGATTGTTTCAGGATTGCCTTGGGAGTGGGTTGCCACGTCCTTCGACGATTTTTGTGGTGCTGGGAATGGAAATCAGGACCTCAGAGACTGCAGAGTGGCGCTCTACCAACTGAGCTAAATCCCAGCCCTTTTGGAGCATTAGATGAGGTATAACTGAAAAATACAATGAATGTTAATTTTTTTAAAAAATTTATTACAGTAAAAGACGCATTGCCATTGGCTTCAAACACACTTAGCCCATCTTTGTTGCCCCTTTCTGAAGCAGTTCCAGCAGTCCTCTTTGGTGAGGATCTTTAGTTGCACTGTTGTGGCTGCCTGGGTGGCCTGAATCGATTCAAAATGTTTACCTTTCATGGTCATTTTGACTCTGGGGAAGAGCCAGAAATTGCACTGTGCCAGATTTGATGAATAAGGTGGAAGAGGATAAACCGTAATGGCTTTTATTTGACAGAAATTGCCATACCAGACAGAAGCAATGTAAGACACAGAATGACGTCATGGTGCAGGACGAAACTAAAGACAGTGATGGAACAGGACTTCCAGAATTGCTTCAGAAAGGGGCAAGAGCCATGGGATAAGGGTGGTCAAAGCCAAGGAGAAGATTTTGAGTGAGATCAATGGCAATTTTCTTTTACTATAATAAATGTCTTTCAACATTCACTGTTTTGATTATACCCCATCAACATTTTGATCAATATGTGGGGCTTCCAACAGAAGAATGGATAAAAAAAATAATAAACTATGGTATATATACACAATGGAATACTACTCAGCAATCAAAAACAGTGAAATAAGGTCATTTGCAGCAAAATGGATGGAATTGGAGAAAATTATTTTAAGTGAATGAACACAAGCTCAGAAAGAGAAATAGCACATGTTCTCACTCATAGGTGGGAGCTGAATCAAAATTATAAGGAAAAAGTCCTATGTGGAGGTTGGAACGTAATTTAAAAAAAAAAAAAGCTAAAGTTGACCTAGTGGAGAAGGGACAATTTGGGGAATGCAAGAGGAGGAGGGAGGGATCTAGCGAAAGGAGGAAATCCTGGGAGAGGAGAAAGGGGAGAGGAGGAACAAGGAGGAGTGAGGAATGGGGGAGGGGGTGACCTCGGGGTGAACAGCCCAACTTTAACAGTCCTGGAAATAATTATAGTAACACCGATAATACCAAAGAATGATAATAATAGAGATGGGCTAGAAAATTCATGTAATAGTACTGACAATGTAAAACGATAGTTCACTACAGAAAAAGTTTCAGTCTTAAACATAATTGGGA
>VMDO01014128.1:0-55691 GCA_007922755.1 Pedetes capensis | reverse complement strand
AAAAAAAAAAAAAAAAAAAAAAAAAAAAAAAAAAAAAAAAAAAAAAAAAAAAAAAAAAAAAAAAAAAAAAAAAAAAAAAAAAAAAAAAAAAAAAAAAAAAAAAAAAAAAAAAAAAAAAAAAAAAAAAGAGAGTGGGTTCAAACAATGATGCACTTCAAGCTATTAGAAAACCGAGAACAAAACCCAAATCTAGTAGATCAGAACAGAAATTAATGAAGACTATGAAAAAAAATAAAAAGAATTTAAGAAACACAGATGGTTCTCTGAAGATAAACAAAATCGACAAATCCTTAGCTAAGCTAACCAAAGCAAAGAAAGAGAAGACTCAAATATAGAAAATTAGAGATGAAAAAGGGAACATTACAACAGACATCAATGAAATCCAGAGAATCATTAGGGAATACTTTGCCTTTAAAGAAGAATTAACACCAATGCTCCTCAAACTATTCCACAAGATACAAATGGAAGGAATACTACCACATTCATTTTATGAATCCTGTATTACCCTGACACCAAAACCAGATAAAGACATATCACGAAAGGAAAACCAAAGACCAACTTCCCCAATGAATCTAGATGCAAAAATTCTTAATAAGACACTTGAAATCGATTTCAACAACACATTAAAAAGATGATACAATGTGATCAAGTTAGTTTCATTCCAAGGATGCAAGGCTGGTTCAATATATGGGAGACAATAAATGTAATACAGCATATAAATAGACTGAGAAACAGAAATTCCATGACCTTATCAATGGATTCAGAAAAGGCCTTTGACAAAATTCACTATCCTTTCATGCCAAAAAGCCCTGGAGAAGCTAGGATTGAAGGGCATACCTCAACATAATAAAGGCAATATATGATAAACCTTTGGCCAATATCACACTAAATGGAGAAAAACTGAAAGCATTCCCCCTAAATTCAGGACCAAGACAAGGGCATCCACTGTCTCCAATGCTATTCAGTATCATAATTGAACTATAAGCCACAGCAATAAGGCAAAAGAAAGAATGAAAAGGGATCCAAATAGGAAAAGAAGATCTCAGGTTATCCCTATATTCACATGATATGATCTTACACTTAAAAGATCTGAAAGACTCCACCAGAAAACTCTTAGAGCTGATAAATACTTTCAAGAAGTAGCAGGATACAAAAATCAACATACAAGCCAGTGTAGTCGTGCATGCCTGTAATCCCAGTGACTTGGGAGGCGGAGGCAGGAGAATTGCAAGTGTGAGACCAGAGATAGTCTGTATAAGTTAGCGAGACCCTGTCTCAGAAAGTAAAAAAATGCACTGAGGGTGCTGAGTGGTACAGCACTTGCAAAGCATGCAAGCATGAAGCCATGGGTTCAAACCCCAGTACTGCAAAAATAAATAAATAAATAAAATAAAAAAAATAAACAAACATATAACAATCAGTAGCTTTTCTGTATATATACCAATATGACCAGGTAGAGAAAAAAATCAGGAAAACAATCTCATTCACAACAGCTTCAAAAAAAAAAACTTGGGAATAAACTAACAAAGGAGAGGAAAGACTTCTATAATGAAAACTTTCAAACACTAAAGAAACAAGTTGAAGAAGAGACCAGAAGATAGAAAGACCTCCTATGTTCATGGGTTGGAAGAATTAATATTGTAAAAATGACAACATTGCCAAAATCAATCTACAGGTTCAATGCAATCCCCATCAAAATCCCAGTAACATCCATCACTGAAATAGAGAAAACAATCCTAAAATTTATATGGCAGCACAAAAGATCCCAAATCACTAAAGCAATCCTGAGCAGAAAGAACAATTTCAGAAGCACATCAATCCCTGGTTTCAAATTTTACTCCAAAGCCATACTAACCAAAACTGCATGGTATTGGCACAAAAACATACTGGTAGACCAATGGAACAGAATAAAGGATCCAGAAATAAACCCATGCAGTTATAGCCACCTGATATTCCACAAAGGTGCTAAAAATGTAAGTTGGAGAAAAAACAGCTTCTTTAACAAATGCAGCTGGCAGAACTGGATATCCTCATGCAGAAGACTGAAATTAGATCTCTCCCTCTCTCTCACCTTGTACAAAAATCAAGGACCTTAATTTAAGACCTGACACTTTGAAATTGCTTGGGAAAAATACTTCGAGACACATTCATAGGCAAGGACTTTATGAACAGAACTCCAACAGCACAGAAAATAGCAATGATTGACAAATGGAATTGCATGAAATTAAAAAGCTTTTGCACAGAAAAAGATACAATTACCAGAGCTTTACTCTAGATAGCCTATAGAATGGAAGAAAATATTTGGCAGCTATACATCAGACAGAGCATTGCTACCTAGAATATATAAAGAGCTCAAAAACTAAACACCAAAAAACCAAGCTATCCAATCAAAAAATGGGCAAAAGAACTGAACAGAGACTTCTCAACAGAAGAAATACAAATGGCCGAAAATCATACAAAAAAAATGTTCAACATCCTTAGTCATCAGGAAAACACAAATCAAAACAACACTGAGATACCATCTTACCCCAGTCAGAACAGCTACCATCAACAAAACAAATAGCAACAAATGCTGGTGAAAATGCAGGCAGAAAGGAACACTACTACACTGGTGATGGGACTGCAGATTAGTGCAGCCACTATGGATATTAGTATGGAAGTTCCTTAAAACACTAAAAGTAGAACTTCCGTATGACCTGGCTATAACACTCCTGAGTATATATTCAAAGGAATATAAGTCAACATATCACAGAAACATCTGCTCATCCACGTTCATTGTGGCGTTATTTACAATAGCTAAGACATAGAAACAACTAGATGTCCATCATCAGATGAACAAAGAAACTGTGGCACACATACACCATGGAGTATTACTCAACCATAAAGAAAGACAAAATTATATATAGCATTTGCTGGAAAATGGACAGAACTACAGATCATCATTTTAAGCAAAATAAGATTTAGAAGGATAAACATTTCATGTTTTCTCTGATGTGGAAACTAAACCTCAATATATATTCAGTATTAAAACATAGGTCATGAAAGTAGAAGGGGACTATGTAGAGAACAATAATGGGCCAAAGAAAAGGGGAAGGGCAAGAAGAAAGGGCAATGGGAGAAAGGAAAGGAAATATCACCTATGTTGACTATTAGTCAAAATCAAGATGTATATAGGGTGTGTAGGTAGGTAGGTAGGTAGGTAGGTAGGTAGGTAGGTAGATATACACAAACAAGAAATGCAAGTAGAAGGGAGACCATAGGCAGGGAAAGAGGTGACAGGGGAGAGGGGCATGAGGAAGATGAACATGAGCAATGTACAATGAAACACATGTATGATAATGTCATAATGAGACTGATTACGTTACACATTAAAAACTACTAATAAAAAAAGAAATAATGAAAAGCAATGGAAAGGATAAATATGTGGTTAAATATAAAGGAATACTGACTATATAAAATAATAATCATCACATCTTTTGAATTTTAAATATATACAAATTTTAAATAATGGACATAAATAATACAAAAGATGAATGAGTAAATGAGATAAAGTGTTTTAAGGTCCTAGCATTATCAAGGAAACTGTAAATTAATCAGCTTATTTAGACTGCACTAGCTAAATTTATTATTTTATTAAACTTTAATAAGTTAATCTGAGGTTAATATTAAAACACAGGAAAAGAAGGTATGAGTTAATGGAGAGAACTAAACAGAATAATAAGGAATATTTGATTAATAAAAAGATGAGAGAAGAGAAGAGGAAACTTAACAGGTGAACCAAACAGATACCAAATAATATTTGTAATTATAATAACTACGTTAAGTTTAAATAGGCCAGACATTCCAAAACACTAAGACTATGAGGCTGCATTAAGAAATAAACAATTGAAAGAGGACATTCTGATTACAAGAGACAAACCTAAAATATGAGCAAAAGATATAAAATGTAAAAATAAAAGAAAGTTGATGGAGTTAAATGAATATCAAACCGAATAGAAACATTAGAAATAGACATTTTATAAGGTCAAAAAAGACCAGAAAAAAATAAAGTCTGACACTTTTCCACATGAAAGAAGACTAAGGAAATATGACAATGCAATGTATGACTCCAAATTGGACCCTAAATTCAGGGAGGAAAAAAACTCAAATCAATCCACCAAGGAGATGGATAACAATTCTAATTCTGGATGTATCCAGATATACATCCTCAAAATACATAAAGTAAGTCTGGTATGTTGGTGCATGCCTGTAATCCCAGAACTTGGAAAGCTGAGGTAGGAGGATTGAAAGTTCAAGGCCAGTTTGGGCTACATGGCAAGATCTTGTTTTGGGGTTTTTTGTTTTGTTTTGTTTTAGATTTTTTTAAAAAAGAAGATAAAGTAAAAACTGAGAAAAACAAAAGTAAAAATAGAAACATCCACAATCATAGTTGATTTAAATATGTTCTATAATCGCAAAACACAGATCAAAAAACGAGTAAAGCAACTTGAGCAAAGCAATTAATTAAGCAGGACTGACTGCTACATACAGAGCATTGCTCTCAACAGTAACAGGATACAAATCCTTCCAATGTACTAATGGAAGATTAAATAAAATTGAACACATGCTGGATAATAAGGGAACCTGCACATATTTAAAAGGATTGAAAACAGTCAAATATATTCCTTGACCACAGTAGAATTAAGTTAAAATTTAATGACTGGGAAAGTACAAGATAAGCTTCTAACTTCTTATAATGCAGAAAGAACAAAAGTACTTAAAAAGAAGGACCTGTCAAGAGGACACAGCAAAGGGCTTGCTTGAAGGGGCTTCTACTGCCCAAATCAGGGACAAATTGGACGTCGAAACAAATACAGTGATAGATTATAATCCACTTGATAAGAACACATTATTCCATAGCATCATAAATAAACAATAAATCAATGAGAAAGAAAGGTCCAAGAGTGACAACTAATAAATGTAGAAGGGATGATATAGTTTAAAAATCACTATTTGCAACTATCAGGGTATGACAGCTTTATTATCAGTCAAAAATTACCAGCTAAAATTAAATTAGAATAATCTTAAGAGTTTCAAAGGACTTCAAAATTACCTGTACTCTCCAATTCAAAAAGTTAGAAAAACTAGCACGTATCCACAGTAGCAAAAGAAATACAGACACATTCAAAAATACATACTTAAGCACACAGTGACCTGGTCTAAAAAGTGAACCCTGTGCTGGGCATTGGTGATACATGCCTATAATCTTGTAATTCTGATACTTGGGAGGCTGAGGCAGGAGGATCGCAAGTTCAAGGCCAACCTGGGCTACACAGGGAGAACCAATCTCAGAAACAAACAAGTTAAAAAAAATTGAACCCTATAATAGAATTTCCATTTTTCATCAAAAAAGATACGAAACTTTTACCTGGGCACAACAAATAAAAGCAATTGAAAGTGTCAGTAAGAAGACTGAAGATACAACCACATCAACTGAACGTTGCGGACCCCGTCTCTGTGAAGACACAGATGTTAATGTTTTAGATTACTGTCAGAGAGAGCAACAGCCCACATCATTAACACTCTGAAGTTTACTACATTAATATAAAAATAAATATTTGTAAGAAGTTTCTGATACAGGATTTTAACATATTTCAGTTATCATCAAGTTAAGGCACTGAAATCCACATCTTTCCAAGTTAATAGGGTGCCTGATTCATTAATATATTTTCAGCTAGGATATTTCCTAGAGTGAGAAAAAGATGCAATATTTGTCACTCGGCCCTAGGAAACTTAATTTTCTTTTCCCTTTGCAAGCTTTCATTTACTTCCTCCTACTAGCATAAAGCCCACGTGTCTATCAGCTTGTCGTGCTGTGGGGGCTTGCATGTTGCTATGTTGCTAAAAGGTATGCCACTGGTATTTCAGATGCCAGCAGGGCCATCCACAACGGACAGGTTTCAGCTGAACTTCCAGGCTAAGACAGACTAGGGAGAAGGACCAGGTAGGCCACTTACAAAACAATTAACCATTGAAAATCCCATGAATAGCAGAGAAACACTGTCAAATATAGTGCTGGAAAATGAGCCCCTCAGGCTAGAAAGCATTCAAAAAATAACTGGGAAAGAGTTGCTTCCTCAAAGTAGAGTCAACCTTAATGATGGGAATGGAGTAAAGTGCCTGGACCTACTTTTGTGGATGTTGCATCACTCAAAATGAGAAGAAACATGGTGGCTGCAACATTGGGCTCAAACATAAAAAAGACTGTGTGCATGGCAAAGTGGCAGGTAGTAGTTGGTTCTGTTACTTAGGGTCACTATTAGTCGGATCTGACTTGATGGCACCTAACAACAACAACAGCCTTATAGATATATCAGATCCAACTTGGTGTCCAGTACATCTGTTAGCCATTGATACAATCTGTCCAATACCCAGAGCTACACTGCCCATTGAGTAGCTGCTGTCATAATCATCAATGGGCGTGTTCTCTGCATATTCTAGCATATGTCCTATTATTAATAAATACAACTCACCTTTAGGTAGGAACGCAATGATAACCATATTTTAATGTTCTCCACCTTTTTAAGTCTGAAATGAGGTATTTCATATTTCCTAGCTTTCCTGGCAGAAGTAATATGGCTGAAGAGTTTTGCAAATAAAAATCTCTAGAGGAGGTTAAAAAAAAAAGTCACACAGTAAAATGTACGTTTCCAAGTGTATTCATATGACTAACAATAATCTTCCTAGGATATTTAAATTGTTAAAGATGAAAGATATTCTTATCAATGATCACTAAGAAAGGGCAGTGAAAAAACTTCCTTAATAGCTCATTACCCCGAAGTATATTATAAAGTACTTCCTTAAAATGTAGTACACTCTTGACATTTACAAGGAATAATCTTTGGAGACTTTTTGTGAACTCTAAATTTCCATGAACTCTTATGTCTACACGTGTCTGGCTTACTCCCAAATTGTATTTCCATTCAAAATCACATTTCCTATGCATATCACCAATAAACTAAGTTCTCAATCCATAAATCATTAAATTTCAATAAATGTCTTTCTTACTTGGCCATTTTTTACAAAAACATTATCACTTCAAGAATACTGCACATGCAGCCGGGCGTGGTGGCGCACGCCTATAATCCCAGCGGCTGGGGAGGCAGAGGCAAGGAGGATCGCAAGTTCGAGACCAGAGGCAGTCTGCGTAACTTAGCGAGACCCTGTCTCAAAAAGTAAAAAAAATGGGCTGGCGGCACAGCTCAGTGGTTCAGCACTTGCAGAGCATGCAGGCGCGAGGCCCTGGGTTCAATACCCAGTACCACCAAAAAAAAAAAAAAGAATACTGCACATGCTATGGATAAAGAAAAATTATGATACAGTGAAGTACAATTGCTAAGCAGCCACCTACCTAAGCCACTTATGTACACATGGGGGTCAGCACAATTTCAGATTATAACGTAATTCGTAAATAGTCAATGACACAAACATTAAATTCACAAGTTCCAAAATCAAGAGAACAAAAACAACTCAACAGAATATAAAATATGATCAAAAATATGGTGAATATTTAAATTAAAACATTTAATACTTATGAAAGAGCACTTTGAGAACTGCTTCAGAAAGTGGCAAGAATGATGGGATAAGTGTGGCTGAATCAAGGGGGAATATTGAGAAGGGGACTAATGGTAATGTGCCTTTTACTATAGTAATTTTTTCTTTAAGCATTCACATTTTTTATTTACATCTCATATACAGAAACAGGTAAGAAATTTTGCTTGTTTGTCCACTGACCTGTTTATATGTTCTCTCTGCCACACACATCATGAAAAAAAACATCCAAGTAAGACACAATCTTTCAAAAAAATTAATTATAGACAAAATAATAATAGGTGTAACCGGTGGTGCCCCACAAAAGAGAGTCAAGATCTCCTCTGCTGAAATGGACTTTAGTTGGTCAAAGCTCTTCTCACGGAAAAGTCGATATAAAAAAGGAAAAAATGCTAATCCAATGGTGACAACATTTCCCAGCATCTGATAACCCACTCCTTGTTGATATGCATTGACCTGGAAATTGATTAAAATTTCCATCATTATTGCAAAGTGAATTGGAGTTACAAAGAAATATTTTTCAAATCCTATTTATAATACTGAAAACACATTTTAAAGAAGTGAAAATAAAATGACACACAGATTTGGCTGGGTATGTAGCTAAGCATGTGAGAGGCCCTAGTTTCAATCCCCAGCACCAAACAGAGGGGAAAAGAAAACATATACAGATTTATGATTTATTATAAATTAAGCTTCAATGTCCAGGTAAAACACATCTGAACAACTGGTAGTAGTTACTGATGGCCACCATGTGTAACAAATCTTTTTAAATACTACCAAATAAAGATTCGGATGACAAAATTAAAAATATATGTGTGTTTCATAAGCAGTCATATTATTTTAATCAACCTAACAAACAAGTAGATTCTTACAAAATAGCTCCTAATCAGTAGGTAGATGTTTTTCAAAAGTCTGAGAACTTATTCAATCTTACCCTGCTCATGATGATACCACTTATTTCCAACACAGACATATCCATCTTTTTACACTCATTTCCTTCCCAGATTATTGCACTAACTCGCTCAGAGGCAGGACTTGAGTTCTGAAGCCAGAATAAATGGTTCTGGAAAGAAAAATATAACACTTTCCATCTCCTCTTCTTTTCCTCAATCAGTTTTTCTTTCCCTTTGTCCAGCTCCCAGGCCCCCCGAATTGCCAGTGTTCGGTCTCCTCAGTCCATTGTCTCTCACATAAAGGTCATCACTCCAATAACCAGCTCTCTAGTGCTGACTTTTGGTCCTTTTTATTTATTTATTTATTTATTTATTTATTTATTTATTTTTAATTTATTTATTTTTTTAAACTAAGCCATTTTCTTATCTGGAGAAAAACTAAAAGTCTCCAACAATGAGGAGCAGTAGGACTCCATGATTTCCAAGGTTGCTTTCCTCTCCAAAGGTACTGAAGTGAAGATGAGCTTAACGTATTCACAGAATATTCAGGAAGAAAGTATTGGTAAAGCAACACGAATACACTGGGAGTAGCTGGAAGTAAAGTAGGAGAGATAGTAAGGGGCCTTATTGATCACATGAATAATTGAGGAGTTAAACCTTTTTCTGGTCTAACAGGGCACAGAAAAGCCCAGAAAGCTCAACTTCAAGCTCAAGAATAGAGAGTCACAAGAAAACAGCCCCCATCCTCCTCTGCCAGAGCATGTCTTATTCTACAAGTACCAGCTCAAGGGCCATTTCACCAACATGGTCCTCTTGACAGCCATGAGCCTAACTTTGCCTTTCTGTGCAATTAAAAATCCTCATAGTCTGAATCGGACAAATTAACATTTAATTATACGGTATTTTTATAGTGTCCTCTACTTAATTATTGTGTCCCCAAACTACAAGTGTCTAGAAAAGGAACATATGATGTATTTTTCTTTCTACCATAATGCTTAGCATAATGCTGATGAGCACTTACAAATTTTATTTATAGATTCACTGACATACCCAACAAATATTTATTAAACATCTACTATGTAACATGCTATGGATGCAATATAAAACAAGATTTACAGCCTTGAGAGGTGTGGCAGTACATTCCTGTCATCCCAGGACCCAAGAGGCTGAGGCAGGTAGAGGATCATGAGTTCAAGGCCAGCTCAGGCTACATAGGGTTCCTTCAAACTCATTGAAACAATTCTATTCTAACTTGCTAAGAAGTATAATTGTTTTCAGTGGATGTAGTTTTCAAGAATGAAATGTTTCTCAAAATTGTAATATTAAAAGTAGGGGCTATGGCTGGCC
The DNA here is from genome assembly GCA_007922755.1 of Pedetes capensis. Taxonomy (NCBI): domain Eukaryota; kingdom Metazoa; phylum Chordata; class Mammalia; order Rodentia; family Pedetidae; genus Pedetes; species Pedetes capensis. Next base: position 45,861 of record VMDO01014128.1, on the reverse strand, counting down.
TTGAATTTACAATCCTTTCTGCCTCATTCTCTTCAGCAAGTTGATCACAGGTGTGCGCAACCACAGCTGGGACACAATTGTTTGAGATGTGTCTTAAAATTATACTGTAAATCCAAAAGTACAAAGGAAGTCATGACCATAAGATACTATGCACAAGTACTGAGGGCTAATGTAATTTAGATGAATCTTCAGACTGAATGTAGAGAATATTTAGATTCAAGCTTTGATAGCAAAATTGGATAAAGTAGCATAAAACTTTTTTTTGTGTGTGTGGCAGTACTTGGGTGTTGAATGCAAGGCTTTGTGCATACTTTGCAAGTGCTCTACCACTGGGCTGCATCCCCCAGCCTCTTTTTTATTTTTTATCTTGAGACAGGGTCTCACTAACTTATGCAGGCTACCTTTGGTCTCAAATTTGTGATGCTGCTCCCTCGACCTCCCCAGCTGCTGGGATTACAGGAGTGTGCCACCACACCCAGCCAGCACAAAACCTTAATGAGAAAATTTATGTTGTTTCTGACTAGGCTTTTTAATTTTAATTTTACCTATTTAAGTAAGTGGGCTTTTTTAGCCTTCATGAAGATGAATAATCTATATCAATGGTATCTTAGAATCAAGAAAATTCAATAATTAAACAAATATATAGCTATCATTCACTACTATTTGCAAGGCCATGTGGAACTATTTAGGTAAAAGAATAAACACCTAATACAAATCAGTAATCATCTGAAAGGTTAAAATGAGAACCATTTCCTAATCATTTAGCCTACCCTGCAGTAGTGTAAGCTGTCTCAAGACACAGCAAGCACCCTAATTCTACATGTGTTTAGCAGAAGTTCACTGATCATATTTACTAGGTGCTCACTATTACCATGCATTTTATTTTACCTCATCAAGATATTTTATAATATTCCTAAGAAGTAGGAGCTATTTATATTATGTGACAGATAGTAAAAAAAATAAATAAATTTCTACAGATATAAAATGAATGTATGTATTGCTAGGAAGATTAAAATACCTTAACTCCCAACTCTAGACTATCTGATTTTCCGATATTAAAATAAAACCTGAAATTAAAATCACTTGATTTATGCATTATTAGAGAAGTAGGCAATGCAATTTCCTCATAATTCACATATAGGGCTGCAATGTTTATGAAAATATAAGGCAAGTGTACCAAACAAACAACCCTGCTCAGATAAAACAAACACTGATGATCACTCTAAGGAAAATAATGAGAAAAATTATTATGAAGAAAAATTCAGGTCAAGGAAACCCTAGAGTAGTTTCCTTGAGTTCTCATCCCAACATCTTCAATGTGCTCATTTTCTTAATCTCTAAATTGGGGATAATAATAGTATGTACCTTATAAGATTATTATAAAGTTAAATGAGATCATACAGTGCCTGACACAGTAAATATACAATAAATATTAGCTATTATGATTATCACCTTTACACACCTGCTGAAAAACATCTTCTTTGGGGTCACGTTTGGTCCCTGAGTGAAGGGTATTCACATGGGCCCCCTCACTGTCACTGGTGACAGATGACCGGCACTCTGGGCCATGCAACAGGTCATCCCATAACATATCCTCAGTCTCTGAGTCATGGCGGGTGCTTTCTGAGTCTCTTCTTGACAAGTTAAGGCTTCGAGAGCCACCACTCACACCAGATCTAGAGCCCTTTAAAGAAAAATAAAAAGGAAAAAAAATACATATAGTTTTTTTCATTTGTCTTTGAAGACTATGTGTGTAAAATAAAATTAAAACAAATTTTCTCAGCACACGCCTGTAATCCCAGCAGCTTGGGAAACAGAGGCAGGAGGATCACAAGTTCAAGACCAGAGGCAATCTATGTAATTTAGCGAGACCATATTTCAAAAAAAGTAAAAAAAAATGGGCTGGGGGTGCAGCTCAGTGGTCCAGCACTTGCAAAGCATGTAAGCGCACGGCCCTGGGTTCAACCCCCAGTACCACACACACACACAAAAAAAGTTTTCTATGGCAATGGCAAGGTTTCATAAGTTGATCAACATGTATTTGTCTATCACAAGGCTTTACATAGTAACACATTTTAATATTCAAATGTTAAAATTTGATAATGCTAGCAAGCAGGACTTTAAAAAGACTGTCTCTACCTAGGTACTGCCAAGTCAAGCGATTGCTCAACTCAGGTGTCCTGGGATGGGAATCAGTCCTGTAAGTACCCAGAGGGCCTGCCTGAACCTTTGACATTCACACAGGGTCCCCATCTCTAAATATCATGGCTTGACTATGGAGCTAGCTATGTCCAAGGCCCAGCCCCAATAAGTTAAAAAGAAAACCAGGCAAAAAGCACAGTCAATGCAACTAGCTCTCAGGCAATACAAACATAAATATGAAAGTTTTCCCATGACCTCAATTACCCTCTCAAAACAAAACCCATACCACCCTCTGCTCTGCTCACCCCTAAATGGTCATATTCCAAATACGCCCATTAGCCTTCATGATGAATTGTTTTACTGCTCCTGTCTTTCAGAGGTCCCTTCTCAAAAATACACCTTCAGCAGCACCAACCCCACTTATGATAAAACTCCATATTCTAAGTGAATATTAGTAGCCTTATCATTTAGAGATTGAGTAACCTTTTTCTGAACAGCATCTATGGCATTTTTAAGATGAGAGTCAAATTAAAAAGAATTTATTCTCTTTCTAGGAATGAGAATTCATCTCAAAGCTTCTAGACAGAGATGGATAACTGAAGGCAAAGAAAGGGTAAGCAAATACAAACTACAGTTCAGGCAACCAATAAGGAAAAAAATGGATAAAGTTATTATGCTGAAGAAAACACTTTGAACACTGATCACACCAAAGGCTGCTTTACCTGGCTGAAGGCTGCTGATTCAAATTCTGATTCAGCGAGACTATCTGAATCCCGTACTATGTGACACCACCTTGTAGTGGTTTTCTTTACCTGCAAAAATGAAACCAATAAACAAGAAAACATGTTAAATATCTTGCTACTATTCAATGATTTAAGAATTAACCCCTGTGCTTTTATAGACTAAAAATAAAATTACCTGAGAGTTTAGGTGCCTTGAAAGTATTGATTTTCTGTTCTTAACTTCACAACCATTGTCACTTGAGGCCCCTTCCACACTCCGACGTAATAGTATCATCTGTGTCCGTGCTTCACCATCTTCCTCACTTGACAGATCATCTGAAATCCCATTACCCACACGCCTATAAGCCTCCTACAAAGAGAACAGCAATATCTTGGCAGGGGATATCCCAAAACACTCTAGGGAGTTGCACAGATGAAAGCAAAAAATCATGTAAAAACTACCAAGCAATAAAAGTAAACTAAACCAAAACTAAACAAACCTATATATTACTTGTGTCAATATTAAGAAAAATTTCAAAATTTAGAAAAATATGAACTTGAACTAAATAGTCTGTGGCAGTATTAGGCAGTAGTTAAAACACAGGGTCATGTCAAACTGTTAAGAATTTCACCTCTTCTACTTATGGCTATGCAACCTTGGGCAATTTACTAAATCTCTCTGGGGCTCAGTTTCCTCATCTGAAAAGTAAGGATAATAAAAACACCTACCTCATAGAGTTACTGACCAAAAGGAAGTAAGTTTGTGCATGTAAAGCAACTGGAACAATGCTTGGCTATAGTAACGGCTCAATAAATATTAGACAAAATGACAATCTAAGAAATAACAAAACATTTTAAGACTATAAAGCAAAAGTATATAGTTAGTTTTAGGTATAGAGAAGATCATCTCTACCTAAACCTAGAAAATAACTTCCCAAGCCCTTACTACATGATCACTGCCTCTCTGGAATATGACACAGTTCCCTCCACACTGATGTGCTCATTCAGTCTACTGCCTCCTGTGAAGGCTGGTTAAGTAGCAGAATCAATAACAAGTCGTACTCTTAGAAGAATAAGCTCTAGTCTTTTTGTGATATTTCTTTTTTGTAATCTGTGATTTTACTTATTTGTTAAGACAAACTTACAAACCTATTAGTATCTATCTTATATCTTTGACAGAGTCTAAGAATTGGAAACTTCTACACAGGACAAAAACAGATTTTGTTATGTTGATCCAAATCTTACCCGATGGCACTTTTCTCCATCCGAAACTTTCGCTTTTTCTCTTGCTTGTGGCATTCTCATCTCTGATCGACACTGTCTCTTCTTAATGATACGATGGAGACAACTTGAGTCATTGTCAGGTTCAGTCCCTTTGTTAGATATTAATTTTACCCTTTTAGATCTGTTTTTTTAAAAGGAGGAAAAAGTTACTAACTACTTTTCTGAGAGTAACATTGTTCATGAAGTCACTTTCTTCCAAGGAATGTATTATTCTAGAAATCAAGAAAAGACAGAAGTTATATTTTTCAGGCCTCTAGCTTGCTAAAGTCTGCAACCGTACCACCGGGGTATCCAATCCCATCAGATCTCAGAAACTAAGCAGGGTCAGGCCTCCTTAGTTCTTGGATAGGAGACTGCCTGGGAATACCAGGTGCTGTAGGCTTGGGAGAAGTACCCAGCAGCCTACTCCTGAAACAATAAGCCAATGAAAGCTCTATGAATAGTAGAGAAGCACTAACATGGCGCCAGGCATGGCACAGTGTTGGGTAGCGTTTCATCTGTTGTACATAGGGTCACTATGAGTCAGACCCGACTGGACATCACCTAACAAGAAGAAGCTTGCTGAAAGTATAGGAAGACAAAATATTCACTTATAGAGAGAGATGCACAGAGAATATGGATCTATTCATGTCAATCAATTCAGAAGCAAGTACATTTTAGTTTTGTGAGGGAAGTAGGTGCACTGTCTTCTCCCCACACCCTCTCCAACACAATGCCAACTCCTACCTCATATTGCCTAACAATGCCACTCCATAGAGTACCTGCCTCTCTGTCCACCTTCACAAATACTATCCATGCTTCAAAGCCCAGCAACTCTCCTTCACCACTCTTGCTGACCACTTTACCCCAGAATGATCACTCCATTTACTAAGCTACATGTCAGCACATATTCACTCAAAATATGTTTACGTTGCTTAACTCCACTATACCTGCTACTCTTCCCTTTTTGACTATTCAGGAAAAATCACTGACAACAGGGAAACAGTCCCCAGCACAATATCCAACACAAAAAACTCAAATGTTTCAATCAAGGGGAATAAACATATCTTTGGAACAATATGTGAATATACTTCATCTTTAAAGCAGTAACTTCAAAAAAACTTTATTTTTAAGTCACCATCATTAATATATGACAAGATAAATATTTCTTTGATACATCACACTAGTACTGTCACAACCTGCAAAATTATGAATGAGATAAAATTGTTCTTTGATCTACTCACCTTTCTACCTTATACCCCATCAACATAAAGTACCAGTGACACATCCCATTTCTAAAGAGGCATCAGCTGTCAAACTAAAGTACACCTGATCTTTTTAAAACTCTGCTTTCTCTCAAGATCTTGGTTGATATGGCTTAAGATATTTAACCTTTCAGCATATTTACATTTTTATAATCTTATGGTATAAAACCATTAAAATCAAACAAAATGAAATTTTGATGGTAGATTACTGGACTTATTGGTAACATGAAAAATAGTAGAAATAACATTTTTAGCAAGCACAGCCTTCTAGAACCCTTCAAAAAAAATCATAGAGCAATGATAACATGCTCACACTACTTACTCTGAATAGCCTGATCATATTCTATACCATGTAAATACTGAGGTGAAAACAAAATCAGTAAAACTTCCAATGTAAGACTCCCACCTGTTGCCAAAGAGAGTCCCCCAAAAACCACCAATAGTGGGTGAAGAATCCAAAGTTTCTATTCCTCTGACTTTATCAGAGGAGTTATTTCCATTTTCTCGGCTCCCATCACCATTAACAGTTTTTCGTAATTTTCTAAAAAGAAATATTTCAATAACTTCAGATTATTCAAGACCTTTTCCTTTTCTGCTCATAATATCCCTACAGAAAATTATACTAACATATTCTTCCTTGAAATCAATGATAGTTAACTTCATACGCTGAGGATAAATTGTACAAGAACATTTCTGATTTAAGGACAAAAACAGATTCAAAACTAAAGTCCTATGCTATAATTTTGTTCAGTCATTAGAGAAATAAAACTGCTATCCAGAAACATAACAAGAAAAAACTTTCCACTTGTATAACCATGAATCTTTCCAGGCACACTTAATGCCACTAGGAGAAAGAGCTATCTTTCCTTAGAAATCTGCCTCTTTGACACATTTAATCAGGGAAACACAAAGTAATATCAGTTCTTCACTTTTATTGATATTCTATGCAGCTAAAGGATATATCCTATAAATACCAATGAGATACAGCACAGTACTTGTTTTACTTAGAAAATTTAAGTCAACTGAATTTACAAGGAATTTTTGTTTTGTGGTACTTGAGGGTTGAACCAAGGGCTTCACACATACTTTACAAGTGCTCTACCACTGGGCTATACCCCCAGGCCTTTTTTATTATTGTTATTATTTTGAGACAGTGTCTCACTACATTACACAGGCTGCCTCTGCCCTTGGACTTGCGATCCTCCTGAGACAGCCTCCTGAGTCACTGGGATCAGAGGACTGTGCCACCATGCCCAGGTACAAGGAATCTTCTTTTTGGGGGAAAAAAAATCAAAAATACGAATATGGTGAAATTCATGACTCCAAATGGAAAAATCTTATTTAGTAATTGCTTAGGGAAGCAAAAATTTAGACATTCTAAGCAAAGATAATACAACTTTTAGAAGATAATACTGAATACGCCTAAGAAAACTTCAGCAAAATCCACATAGTCCACATAATAGAAACTTGACATGAATTCAATATGTAAAAAAGTCAAATCAATCTTGATCAAAAGTTTAGTCCACTTAAAAATCAATTATACACTTTTGAAAAATGGTAAACTTTTAGTAGCACTATGTGCCAAAATCATTATTGATAGTGAATTTTCAACAAATTTTGATTAAAGCTGATTTTTTTTCTTTCTTCTTCTTTTTTTTTTTGGTAGTGCTGGAAATTGAACACAGGACGAGGTAAGCACTGTACCACAGAGCTACATCCCCAGTCCTAGCCTGAGAATAGTTTTTCATACCCATTATTTAAAATAAATTTTAACAAAAAATAATATAGTATAGGAATTTTCCTTTTAAATAACAGTACTACATAGAGGAGGGTAAGGGGTAACCTATATGAATAATGCTTATCAAATTGCATATATGAAAACTGTCACAATGAAAAGCATGTCAAAATGAATCACATTATGATGTACATTAAAATTTTCTAATAAAAAAAAAAATAACCGTACTGAGTAACAAAAATCTACCTAAGATTAAAAATTAATAAGGTTTCTTAACCTCAGGAGAAAAGTAAAAAGTATCCATTTTAAGTCAAATAAAAAATGAAAATGTTCATAAAAGAGGGAGAATTTAAATTAATTTAATCAAATATTTTATAAATACCTCTCCAAGAAAATACACAACTACAGTCTACTTCCTCATTGTACCTTCTTCTCCGATTTCCATTGTTTCCTGAAGGCTTTGTTATCTGAGTAGACACAATCTGACAGTGGACAGTTCCCATGAGTAGCATAAGGCACAAGGGTCCAAGTACTTCACTTACATTCACAATAGGCATCATAAGATATAACACAATTGCTATAACTGGAGAGAAGAGGTTTTAAAAGGTAATATATTAGACTTCATCTTTAAAATCAGTTCTGTTACCACAATCTATCATTTTAAAAAGAACTGAAATAAAAGTAAATAATTTCTTAGAATATCACCCACTTGCATATTAGCTCAGTGAAAACTGAAGCCTCAGATTGCTGAGTAAGTGAAAAATAACATTAGAAATATTTACCTTTCTGGTAGCATGATAATCTAGACATTCCAAAAGGATTTCCACCAAACACCAACCAGATACCCACCAACATAAAACAGACATTTTTGAAGTACCATTCTGGTTAAAGGAAGAGTATGTTCTAAGGCCCAAGGTTACACAGAAAGCAATTAGCAAAGCTGGGATTTGTTCCCAAGTATTCGGATCCAGAGTCCTTCCTCTTAACAATCATGTTGTACTGCTCCTGTGCATACATATATGGAATCCTCAAAGAAATAAATGATAAGCAGTATATCAACAATTTCTAAAACTTTTTTACACAAACAATTTTATAGATGGGTTATTCAAACCTTAACAGTAATTTACATTCTATATAATCTATTCCTATGTGGAGAAAGGCTGGGATTTAGCTCAGTTGGTAGAGTGCTGCGCTGCAGTCTCTGAGGTCCCGAGTTCAATTCCCAGCACCACAAAAATGGGAAAAGGACCTGGCAATCCACTCCCAAGGCAATCCCGAAACAGTCAGCCAATGAAAACCCTATGAGGGTCGCTATGAGTCAGATACTGACTTGATGGCACATAACAACAACAATGTGGAGAAAAAGAAAGCTAGCACTAGCCCAATATACAAAGATCCTTGTTGTCAGTGAATTTTCAACAAATTTTGATCAAAGCTGAATTCCAAAGAGAATAGATACACTAACATAACAATGACAGTACTAGAACAATGAGTTACAGACCTTGCTGACTTTTGAACGTGAACATTTTCGCCACTAAAAAACAAGCACCATGAAGGCAAGTGCTTTTTGTCTACTTTGTTCACTGATATGCCTAGATCAGTATGTGGCATATAGGAAGCACTCAGTATTTGTTGAATGAATGACTAAAATACAGTATTAGCAAAGTAAATTTGACAATAGAGCAAAAGAAGAATTCACTAAGACCATGCAGGGTTTATACTAGAAATGCAAGGATAGTTTAAAGAAGGAAATCTATCTAAACCATAGCAGAAAGTGATTAGGCTATGCCTTGTGAATGAGATTAGTGCCCTTTTAAAGAAACTGCAGACAGTTCCCTTGCCCCTTTGTCCCTGTGAAGACATAGCAAGAAGGCCACCATCTACAAAAGAAGGTCCTCACCAGACAGTGAATCATCTGGTGACTTGACCTTGGACTTCCCAACCTCCAGAACTATCAGAAATAAATCTGTATTGCTTATAAAGTCACTCAATGTTTGGTATTTTTGTTACGGCAGTCCAATAAGATTAAGACAAATGAGTTACATTTTATGGTATTATATGATAGAATATTAAGCAGATATTAAAAAGGCATTTATGGCAAATCCATATGACAAACTTTGATACAGACATTAAAATGGTAGTTTTAATGATGGATTTTAATAATGGATTACTGTGCAGCCATTACAACAACTGTTATGAAAACAGACAAATAAGTGCTGTGCACTGTGCTGGTGGCAGGAAAGAAAGATAAACAGTCAAGACAAGACTTTGGAAACAGAACTTTACAGACTTGGTGGCAGAGTGGATGTGAGATTTGATGGTAGAATGAAGTAGGAAGACTTAACTTTTCACTTGAAAATGGAGCAGTAGATGGTTATTTGATGAAATGGAGGAGACCTAAAAACTGAATAAGTTTGCAGAAAAAAATCAAGATATGATTTCTGATATGATTAATTTCAAGATTCCTATTAAATCACCAAATGGAAATGTCAAGGAGCAGTTAGATTCACAAGTCTGAAATTCAGCAGAGGAATCCGGCCTATAGACACAAATTTGGGAACCAGCAGTGTATCAATTATATTTAAAGAAATGGGGCTTGTTAAGAATATGTAAGAAGAGAAGAGAACCTAGCATCCAATATTGAGGAAATCCACTATTGAATGGTCTGAGAGAACCTAGACAGTGAGACATGGAAAGAAATTCCAGAGAGGAGAAAATTAGATGATCATGATGGTTCTCTCAGAGAAAATAATTTGAAGATGATCCCCAAATGGTATATATCCCTTTATTCCTTTGTACTTTAAACCACCAAATGAAAAGTAAATGTAAGAACAATAAGTTTTCATTATCTAATAGCAAAAGCATCAAAAAGAAACTGTCAAAGTAATTTCAGTTCCTCCAATTACCTTGCATGAGGTAAAGCAATAGCAGCCAAACAAAGATTCTTAGAGAGGTAACCTGAATCCACCAGTTGCTGAACAATGGAAAAAATACAACTCGAACAAGCCCCTTGCGAGTCAGAGATGTCCATGGAATTTCAGGCTTGGCTTTGGCAAATGTTGAGCCTTTGAACATAGAACATAGTAACATAAGAAACATTTATATGCTAATACTGATGGTCACTTACAGCACTACATTAAAAACAAGTGGGAGCAAAACTCAGCACATAACCTGTCTAGACAATACCTCAACAAGACCTGATCTTGTCTCAGTCACAAGTCCAGGAGCTCAAAATAAGTCAGGCTTATTTGAATGTTAAACAATACACTTTTCTTAATTATACAATGGCAAGTGTCCAAAGTCATCCTCCTTCTATCTTTATGAAAACCATGTGATTTATATAACCACACAGTAATAAGGCAAAAGGGGAAAGGTGCTAAAGTCTGAGTGATGAGGAAAGAATATTACTTTTAGAAATTAAGATACATGAACATTTAGGGAAGATATTTAGAAATAATCTATAGAATCACTATGAAATAATATGAGTAAGAAATAAATTCATTTCAGAACTTACCTCTGATTAAATCAACATCAATCAAGTCTGGCTTTATGTGACCCATCTTTTTTGGTTTGTTTTTGAAGCCCTAGGATAAAACAAACCAGAAACAGAAATTTAACAAGGAAAAAAAGTACTTTTAAATACAAAAGATAAACTTATGCTTCTTTTGTTTTCTATTTGTTGGGTTTTTTTGTTGTTGTTGTTGTTTTGGTTTTTTTGTTTTTGAGAAAAGGTCTCCTATGTAGCCCAGGCTGGCCTTGAATTTGTGATCCTCCTACCTCTGCCTCTCAAGTGCTGGGATTACAAGTATGCAACATCACAGCAAGCTTAAATTTATGTTTTTTATTTTTTTCCCCTATATCTGACTCTATTTTACTAGGGATGGTTTAATCCTACTGCTCCTTAAAAGAACTTGTCATTAGTAATAATTCTGTTTTTAGCCTTTCCAAGTAATAAATACATATGCTTTATCACTTTTTAAGATAAATCAATGCCAAAAGGTCAATAATCAAAACATAGTCCAAGCCACCTCCCCTCTCCTCCCAAATTCATGCCTTTCATCTTTTTAGCTGTTTCTCTTTGCATCCTACTCTATATTTGATTATTTGTATCATCTATATTTTTAAATATGCTTAAACTGCGGTTTCTTAATTTACCAACTTTAGAAATCATCTACTGACTGTTGTACAGTATATGAGACTATAGCTCTTGGGGTGCAGCTCAGTGGTGGACTGATTGCCTAGTATGTGGGAGGCTCTGGATTCAATCCCCTAGCACAGCAAAAAAAAAAAAAAAAAATTAGAAGAAAGAATATAGCTGTTAAACCATTAACCCTCATTTCCTAACTTCCACCCCCAAAAGATATATCTTCACAATATCCTGATGTCAGTCATCAGTATTTACAGTATCATTCTGAAATATGTCTCCTGAAAGCTATATTTTATGTTCTTCTATTTACCCTGAGATCAGTCAAAATATTTATCATAATCTAACATTGAATAAATGTTAGAATTTACTTTTGAAAATTTCTTGGAAACCCCTTCCCAGAGCCCTTTATCTTCTTGCTCTCACTGGACTAGTTGTTCTCTAGGCTTGCTGCACAGCCACAATCCCAGGTCTTCTCTTTACTCTCATCCTGAGAATTCCCTTCACTTCACTCTGGTGAATCCCTATTTCCTGTATGCCATGTCATCTTAGAGTACATCCTTCAGTACCTTTATTTTTTTTAATTACTTATTTATTGTGGTACTTTGGGACTGAAGCTAGGCCCTCATGCATACTTTGCAAGCATTCTACCAGGGAGCTACACCCTCAGCCCCCTTTTCACTTTTTATTTTGAACCAGAGTCTCACTAGATTACATAAACTGCTTCTGGCCTCGAATCTGTGATCCTCCTGCCTCAGCCTCCCATGTCACTAGGATAACAGGTGTGCACCACAGCACCCAGCCTTTCTGAGAAAGGATTCATAGAAAATTTTTTGAGTCTTAGTATGTCTGCAAATGAATTCATTCTATCCTCATACCTGACTGAAGATTACACAAGGTATAGGAATTTAAGTTGTAAATCTTTGTCCCTCAGGAATTAAGATTTTGATCCACTACTTTCTAGCTTCCAATGTTGCTGCTGTTAAGTCCAATGCCATTCTGAATTCTGACCCTTTAAACATAAATTGTTTCCTCTAAATTCTCACTTTATTCATGGTATGCAGAAATTTTATAATGATGTATCTTCATGCAAGTCTTTTATCATCTATTGTGCTGAGAATCCTTCTAAATGGAAAGTTGTATCTTTCAGTTTAGGGAAATTTTCTTATAATTTACTTTTATATCTCTGCCCTTTCAGGACTTTTAACTTTTCTCTATTGTCTAATTCTGTTGCCTTTTGGTTCTACTTTCTGGAAGCTTCCTCAAATCTTCCTATTTAATGTTTTATTCTGATTCTTTGCATTCATTTCTTTCTAGTCTCTCCCTTGTTGGAGAATTTCTCCAAATAGTTTGTAGTCCATTTATATGCAGAATGAGAAACTCAAAACCTGATGGAATCATCATTCTACTTCTAGTTATATACCTCAGAGAAACATATACATATTTCATGCAATAATGTGTATAATATGTTCACATAATTATAAAAGTATCAAATTGAAAACTATCCATCAATAATAAAAAACTACCCATCAGTAGTAGAAATGGATAATTGTGATACTGTACTGAACTACATACATGTTCACACCTGAATCTCACAAAAATTTCATGAACATTACAATGAACAAAAAAGAAATATGAGTAAGCCAGGCATGGTGGCTCATGCCTATAATCACGGCACTTGGGAAGCTGAGTCAAGGAGGGTTGATGTGAATTTGAGGCCAGTTGGTCAACATAGCAAGTTTCAGGCCAGCCTGGGCTACATGGTGAGATGCTGTCTCAAAAAAAGGAAGGAAGGAAGTGGGGCCAGGCGTGGTGGCGCACACCTGTAATCCCAGCGGCTCAGGAGGCAGAGGCGGGAGGATCGCAAGTTCGAGACCAGAGGCAGTCTGCGTAATTTAGCGAGACCCTGTCTCAAAAAGTAAAAAAAAAATGGGCTGAGGTGCAGCTCAGTGGTCCAGCATTTGCAGAGCATGTAGGCTCGAGGCTCTGGGTTCAACCCCCAGTACCGCAAAAAAAAAAAAAAAAAAAAGGAAGGAAGGGAGGAAGGAAGGAAGGGAGGGAGGGGGGTAAGGAGAGAGAAAGAAAGAAAGAGAAAAAGAGGGAGGGAGGGAGGAAGGAAGGGGAGAAAAAGGGAGGGAGGAAAGAAGAGGAGGAAGGAGAGGAAGGAAGGAAGGGAGGAAAAGAGAAAGGGAGAGAAAGAGAAAGAAATTAGACTTAAAAAGAATATGCACTATATAATTTCATGCATTATTATTTCAAACAAGGCAAAGTTAATCTGTTTCAGTAGTCAGGATACTGGTTATCTCTGGTGGTAGTAGTAATGAAGAGTGTCAGGGCACTTCTGTGGTGCTGCTAATGTTTCATTTATTGATCTGAGTACTTGTTACATGGCCATACTCAAACTTGTGGAAATTTCTCAAACTTATAATTCTATTGCATATGTGTATAAGTATTTTCATATTTATTGAATGTTTTATTTCAAAAAGATTTTTTTAATTTATTGGGAGCTCTATGAGCTATATGAGTCAGACACAACTCAATGGCACGTAACAACAACAACAACTGTGTATGTAAGCATAGCTTATAGATTTGGAGTTTTGCTACGGCATAAACAAGGAGAAAGCTAGCCACTTAATTAATGGACTTGCCAAATGTTAATACTCAGAAGTGGTTTTCTAGGGTCATTCAAGTTGCTTAGAAGAATCCTCCAGCCAGCTGTTGTGGCATGCCTGTAATCCCAGGGACTCAGGAGGCTGAGGCAAAAAAATCATGAGGTCAGAGGCAGCTTGCATAACTTAACAAGACTCTGCATGAAAATTAAAAATGGCTTGGGGTGCAGCTTAGTGGTAGAGCACTTGCAAAGCATGTGCAAGGTCCTGGGTTCAGTCCCCCAGACCAACAAACAAATAAGCAAATAAACAAACATATATAAAAAAAAGAATCCTCCCAAATTCCTGTTGGCTGAGAGTTAGAGGGTTGGAGGCTTCTGGGGTGGGAGGTTTGAGATTAAACCAAAGGACTTAGAATTATGTCTTCATTATCATGATTCCTACTTGCCCTTCATCATTACCAGAGCTTCTCTAACACATTTTCTCTAGTTTCTTGCCTAAGGGAGTTCTTGCCTTTATTTAATGGATTAAGGATGAGACCTTGAGGTTGAATTTCTCTGTATACAAACTTCATCTAATCCTTATTTTTAGCCCCAGAGCTCATCTTTGTCTCACAAAGAACCAGGAACATCCAAGTCCTAAGACTCTGAAAATCTCTGTTGGGCTGTCTTACTACACAGCGTTCTCCTCTGCTCGCCTAACAGTACTCCATCCATTTTTCTTCTTACAAAAATAACTTGATTTCTTATCTGCTAAGGAGTTCCTCTTCAATCTTACTCCTTGACTTTGTGGATGCATTCATTTTATAAAATCCTTTTTTGAATCTCTTTAAGGTAATTTAGGGCTGGGGTTTAGCTCAGTTGGTAGAGTGCTGCTCTGTGCTGAGGCCCTGAGTTCCATCTCCAGCACCACAAAAATGGGAGAAGGACCTGGCAGCCCATTCCCAAAACAATCAGCCATTGAAAACCCTACGAGTACCAGAGAAGCACTGACACAGTGCCAGGCACGGCATAATGTCAGGGAGTGTTTCATTGTGTTGTACATAAGGTCGCTGAGTGGGACACAACTCAACAGCACCTAATAACAACAAAGTAATTCAATGTGACTTAAAGAGGAGAGCCTAGGCCGGATGCTTGGGAGAAGGACCTGGCAACCCACTCCCAAAAAACAATCAGCCATCGAAAACCCTATGAACAGCAGAGAAGCACTAACAATAGTGTTTCCCCTGTTGTATGTATGGTCGCTATGAGTTGGATACCGACTCGACGGCACCTAACAACAACAGGCAGGGTGCAGTGGCGCACACCTGTAATCCCAGCAATTTGGGAGGCAGAGGCAGAGGCGGGAGAATTCCAAGTTCAAGAACAGAGGCAGCCTGTATAATTTAGCAAGACTCTGTCTAAAACAAACAAACAAACAAAAACCCAAAAAGCCTAAATAAATAAATAAAATGGGGTAGAGGTGCAGCTTAGTGGCACAGCATTTGCAAAGCATGCAAACACAAGGCCCTGGGTTCAACCCCCAGTACTGCCAAAAGATAAAATAAACAGAAGGGTGAGCCTATAAATTTGTGTGGTCAACTGCTGAACCTGAGCTGGGCTCCTTATCCAGAGAGGGAGGCTTGGAGCCCACAGAGAAACCAAAACATGCACAAGGAGTCCAAGGCAGGTATGACATGCTTTATTCTGTGGCATTCCTCTCCATTCTCTCCATGGTGCCAGTGCCCATGGTTGTTGCCCTCTACATGCCCTGCTGTCTCTCCATACCACCCAGTCCTCTCTGTAGCCCATCCTTTCCACAGGTCCCATCCTTTCTGCTCATCTCATCCTCTCTGAATGTGCCCAGTGCTGGTGGAGGGGCTTTTTAAGGCTTTTACACAGCAGTGGCTAATTGGTAAGATTATTGCCCAACAACATCACAGTTACATGAGATTACATCATAGTAATGTTGTGCACATGCACCAGTCTGTGTTCCCTTATTTCAGTCTGTTTACATTCCAATACTGGTCACCCTGACCTGGCCTAACATCAACCTACCACATTTAACCAGAAATCCAATTATGAACTCTTTTGCAGAGAATGGAGAAAGAACACTTTGAGGGTGTCAGTTGTCTACCATTTCAAATTAAAGGAACTTAATTTGTAGTGCTATTAGATACCACATCCATTTCTCTTCAAAGATAAATGGATGGAATTCTACAGAGGATTTGTTACATCCCCAAGTTTCTAATGCTCTTTATTTTAAATCCAGTACTGGAGGGTTGAATCCATTGCCTCACATATGCTAGGCTAGTGCTCTACCACTAAGCTGCACCTCCAGCCCATGTTTTACTTTCTATTTTGAGACATAGTCTTGCTAAATTATGCAGGCTGTCTCTGGCCTCAAATCTGAGATCCTCCTGTCTCCACCTGAGTCACTGGCATTAAAGGCGTACACCACTACACCTGGCATTAATGACTCTTAAATTGATCATTATTGATTTAAAGAGGTGGCATTTCCTCAGTTTTGTCAGATGTCAACATGGTTTTTACAGGAAAAACTCAAGACTTAAAAGTCATAATAACCCTGCCACAAATATTATGAAATGAGTATAAATTTGTAAAATTATTTGTTTCTTTTTCAAACTCTTATTGGTTTGTCTAGCAATTCTGTCTTATTACTATTAACAAATCAAACTTTTAAAAGGTGAATTTTAATTTCATGCTCAATCAGAACTTGTAAATGCTAATTCTTAATCAACTTTTAAAATTCGATATTATCATTAAAATTAATGTAAAAACTAGCCAGGCATGGTGATGCACACCTGTAATCCCAGTATCTTGGGAGGCACAGGGAGGAAGATTGTGAATTTAATGCCAGAAACAGACTGCATAACTTAACATGACTTTGCCTCAAAAATAAAAAGTAAAAAATGGGCTGGAGGTGCAGCCTAGTGATACAGCATGTGCAAAGTATGTGCAAGGCCCTGGGTTTAACCCTCAAGTACTGGAAAAAATAAAAAATTAGAAGTTACAGAAATTTTCTATTTTCCTATTCTAGATATTAAACCAGTGCTCATCTTAAGTTTAACTAAACAGCTATAGTCAGTTTAATGTTTCTGCTCAACTCAATAAGTTGTAGACTTTACAGAAAAATGCCCTAAAACCCAAATTATAACAAAATTAAATATTAATTATAACGTTAAAATTAAAACTAAATCTAAGAAGTCAAATTTTTTAAATAAGGTATTTTAAGGAAAAAAAACCCTTGGAGAAATATGTACACTGGTTTTTGATACATGCATGCTTTAAATAACAATTATATGATAGTCAAAATCAGAAATTAAAATTTTAAAACTAATTGGGCACCAGGGTGCATGACTCTTAATACCAGTTACCCTGGAGGTTGATGAAGCAGGAAGATTGCAGATTTGAGGCCAAAGGTAGCCTGCACAACCTAGTGAGACTTTGTCTCAAAATGAAAAAAAAAAATTAAAAAGGGGCTGAGGGCTACGGCTTAGTGGTAGAGCACTTGCCTAGCAAGGCCCTGGGTTTAACCCCATAGTACTAAAATAAAATACTTTTTAAGTAAAAATATTTCTGTATTATACTGTAATAGACATAGACCTTGTGGACATTTGCTTTAGTATTCCAACTAAAGGAACTATAAGTGCCTTTACTTTAGAGCCCAAATGACCTTTATGCTTTCTATGCTTTTCAAACATAATGTTAGAGAATTAGGGTTAGTATTAACTAGAGAATTAATTATGCAAATTTCTCTTACAGACAGAAATACATTTATTCATCCAGTCAGTCAACAAATATTCAATATACACCTGTACAGATATTCTACTGGAGCTAAGTATAAAGTAATAAGTCAAAACATGACTGTCTTCATGAAATGTATAGTATAGAAGGGAAGACCAAAAAAAGTCAAATGAATGAGATTTTCTCAACAGGCTCCCTGCACCTCTCCTACCATTTTTCTTTCCTAACAGGACAGAAATCATTAATAAATTATGACCACTGCTCTTAAGAGAAACGAGAAAAGTCACAATATATGTTTGCATATGTTGTACTGTAGAATTTTTTACAAAATGACATCCTTTGTTTTAGATTCTTCTGCCATAACTTGCACATTATATAGTATATATACGAAGAAGCATGTGCCAGACACTATTCAAAGGAGTTTACAGACACTTAAAATAGCCTGTTTGACCTGTTTAGTCCTCACAACTATCTCATTAGATTGATACCTTTATTATCCTCATTTTACAGATGAGAAAACCAAGGCACAGAGATTTCAACCGGTCATCCTCACCCCAAAGAGTATGCTCTTAATCATCCTACCTCTCACTATAAGCACCAAATGCATCTTTCAACAACCAAGGAAGAGGTGTTGTTTGAGATTAAACAAGATTGTTTGACTTTGAAAACTTTAATGACGTTAAACCCTAGGCAGCTGTAAGTGGATTTCCTTATTGGTTATCTTCTCTATCCTAACAAGGAAAGACTGTAGGAGAGAATCAGGATACTCCTGCACTAGTTGCTAGGGTAGGGGGTCTAGGCATTCTCTACATAGCCCCAGCTGTAAGCTGTATTCAGCCCTTTCCATACATTGTTGGCCTACAACATTAAGTGTGCCACACCATTACAAGTTCAGAAGCATCTGAAAACTGAAGCTCCTACTTTTAAGCAGAGGGGCAAAAATGATGCAGGTATTGCTACAGTATCACTGGACTTTTTATGACAGGTGTGGGGGAAGGGGAGAGAGGAGGAGAAAGGAAGAGGAGGAGGAGGAGACGACAAATGAAACCCTGTAACAATTCATTTCCTAATGTGAAATTTCCATTTTATTCCCATCAAAAGAATTAAAGTACTGTACAGTCTGGCACAAAAAGGGAAGTTACCTCTGACGTAGTGCATATGAGGAACAACAATTTCAAGGTGAATATACTACTACTAAGAACATACATGCCTGCAGCCAGCCATACCACTATGGCATCCGATCCTGTCAGATCTCAGAAGCTAAGCAGGGTCAGGCCTGGTTAGTACTTAGATGAAGACTTCCTGGGAACATGAGCTGCTGTAGGCTTGAGAAGGACCCGGCAACCCACTCCCAAAAAATCAATCTGCCATTGAAAACCCTATGAACAGCAGAGAAGCACTGACAATAGTGTTCCACCTGTTGTATACAGGGTCGCTATGAGTGGGACACCAACTCGACTGCACCTAACAACAAAGCACAAAGTGGAAGTCTAAAGGGATAAAGACACAGAGTGAGAGAAGTAAACTAGAAAGGTGAGAAGAAGCCATACTGTGAAGACTGTAATCACGCTAGTAGTGTGCTTTCATCATAAAGGTACTAAGCAGCCAGGGAATAGTTTTAAATATGAGAAAAACAATCAGATCCATGTTAGAACAATAAAATAACAATCACCTGGCTTCTCTGAGCACAGGCGAAGGGTGGGAGAGCCAGGACACAGGAGCCAACAGTTAGAACAATTAAAATTGCACTCCAGCATCCAGATGAGGAAGGGCAAACTCTATAAAGGGCCAGAGGTTCTGCTGGGTTTTTTGTGGACTATACCACTCAAGCCAGCCACTGTAGCAGTAAAACAGACATAGACATCAACAAGTCAGTAAAACATTGTGCCTGGCTGCATACCACCTAGATTTGCCCATAGGCAGTAATCTGCCAACCAGAGGAGCACAGATAAAAGAGGGCAGCCTAGGTACTGAGAAGTGTGAACTGGGAAAAGCAGTTAGGTTGGAAAGATATTTTGGCTGGACATGGTGGGGCACACCTGTAATCCCAGCATTCAAGGCTGAGGCAGGAAGATCATGAATTCCAGGCCAGCCTGGGCTACAGAGTGACACTGTCTCTTAAGGGGGAGAAGGGGATAGGTATTTAGCTGGTAGAATCCAGAAGTATTGAAAATACAGTATTATTGTGAAGGTAAGGCCACAGAAGAAGTCTAAAGCCTGACATTAGTACTTTAGCTATTCACTGGAAAAAAAAAAAGTAAGAGAAGAGACAGGCCTGTGTCACAGTAAGGGAGATTACATTCTGCTCACAGCTCACTGGCCAAGCAAATGGTAGGGCTAGGAAGAACTCTCCTCCCATAAGAAGGCACTGCAGGTTACACGACAATAGGTGGAAACATATAATCTTCTCACAGGTAGGTGAGTGAAGAATTAGAAAAATCAGTATCACATACTGTGAAGTCTTGACTCTAAAGCTCACACCTGAATGTGAGATTTGTTTTTGCCAGTGGTATAAAGGATATTAGTATACTCAAGCCTATATATTCATATCTCTGCATATCCCTATCATTAAATGAAGGTATCCTACTGCTCAGATAACTTCATTTAATAAATTTTGAGGAAACAAATCTTTATTTTTATTAAAAGAATTCACACATGGCAAGGCTAATAACAAAAAATATCTCCGGCCTCTTCCTCATCCTTGATTCCCATTTCCTAGCTATTTCTTCATTTCTAAATAAAATGTTTAGTGTTTTCTTCCATTTCAGATGTTATACATTCATTTGGACTGTGTATTTAAGAGAGAGAGAGAGAAAGAGAGAGAGAGAAATAAAGAAGCAAGTGAACCTTTCAATACTTTATTTCCTAGGGTGCTAAAATTTTGGGGCCTCCATTCTTCACCTATAAAGTGGGGGTAATAGCATCTACCATACAAGATTGTTTAAAGGATCAGTTAAGTTTCTATGTGTTTGCCGCTTAAAATACCACAAGACATATATTACATATCATCATTACTATACTACCAAACACACAAATGGCCTCCCAGACTATAGTTTTTCTCCCAGTATAATTTTTTCTCAAATTTTAGTTAAATCAATGTTTGAAGTTAGTGTTATAATTACAAAATATCTGTTCACAGCTAAACCAAGTAGTGAATTATATTTTTTTCTTATATCTTATTTGTCCTAGAATTGTAATTGCCTCACTTTTTTCATTCACTTAATTTTCTACCTAATAGTAATTCATCTTCAAACTTCCTATAAATGATATTTATTTGCTTCCACTGCACAAAACAGTAAATGTTAGGTTCTTTCCCCCTTAAAGATGTTCATATCACAGTTTTCTGCCCTTGAGCTCCATCCTAGAATTCTGTATTCTAGGCCAAATATAAGCTTCATCCTAGGACATTTGGAATTGTCTTGCTATACCTTTTGTCCTACGTTGGGTATCTTTTCTGGTAGTTTGGATTCCTCCTTTGGTTTTCTCATTGGTTATAATATAATGCATGTCTTCCCATAGCTTTCTCAGAGAGAGACATGGGAGACACATTTTTTGGAGACTTGAAAGTCCAAATAAATCTTTATGTGGTGCTTTTACATGTGATTAATATTTATGCTGGGTTTAAAATTTTAGGTTAAAAATAATTTTCCTAGGGCTAGGGGTTTAACTCAATTGATAGAGTGCTTGATTAGCATGCACAAGGCCCTGCATTTGAATCCCAGCACCACAAAAAATAAATAAAAATAAAATTACCTAAAAAAATAATTTTCACTCAGGTACCATTGTCTTCTACCTTCCATGAAGGTTCCAATGCCTTCTAGCTTCCAGATAGCTAGAAGTTCCTTACCAATCTTTTATATATGATTTGGTTTGGACCTTCCTCCACTCTGTGCTTAACTTAAACTTCAATTCCAAGTGTTTTTGAAATGTCATGATAATGTATCTTAGTGCTGGTCACTCAAAAGATCCTTTCAATTTGAAAAGGTGTGTACTTCAGTTCTGTGAACATTTTTTTATCTGTGAACATATTTTTATCTGTGAACATATTTTTATCTGTGAACATTTTTATTATTTATTTGATAATCTTCCCTTCCATATATTTCGGTTATCTAGAACACCTATTAATTGAATGTTAGACTTCCTGTGTGAATTGTTCACATTTTTCTATATTCTTTTCTTTGTTGTTTTGTATTTTGGAGGGAAACTATCTCAACATTTTTTAAGGCATTTTTTAAAATGACAGACAGAATTCTATGTATTTACCATGCACAACGTGCCTACAGCCATACTATCCTGACATCTGACCCTATCAGATCTCAGAAGCTAAGCAAGAGTCGGGCCTGGTTAGTACTTGGACAGGAGACCACCTGGGAATGCCAGGTGCCATAGGCTTGGGAGAAGGACCTGGCAGCCCACTCCTGAAACAACTAGCCATTGAAAACCCAATGAACAGGAAAGAAGCACTGACAATAGTACCTGGCATGGCACGGTGTCAGGTAGTGTTTCATCTGCTGTACATAGGGTTGCTATGAGTCAGACCAAACTCGATGACACCGAACCACCACCACCACCATGTACAACATGTTTCAAAGTATAAACACACAAGCCAGGCACAGTGGCACACACCTGTAATCCCCACAGCTCAGGAGGTGGAGGCAGGAGGATCACAAGTTCGAGACCAGAAGCAGTCTGCTTAACTTAGCGAGACCCTGTCTCAAAAAGTAAGAAAATGGGCTGAGGGTGCAGCTCAGTGGTCCAGCACTTGCAGACCATGCAAGCACAAGGCTCTGGGATCAAACATCAGTACTGGGAAAAAAAAAAAATATGTATAAACACACACGTTCCCCAACTTAAGATTGTTCAACTGAGATTTTTCAACTTTATTATAGTGGAAAAGGAATAATTCAGTGAAAACCATACTTTGAATTTTGATCTTCTTGGGGGCCAGCAGTATATAGCATAATACTCTCTTCTGATGCTGGGCAGCAGCAGAGCCACATCTCCCAGTCAGCCATGAGATCATGAAGGTAAACAACCTATACCTTCCTGGGAACTGTGTTGCTAAGTTACAATGTTCAGGTGGTTAGGTGTATTAATTGCATTTTCAACTTATATTTTCAACTAACAATGGGTTTATCAAGACCCTAACCCACTGTAAGTCAAGGAGCATCTATACTTTATGGATTGACTAAATCTAGCTAATTAACATATGCATTGCCTCCAGCCCTAGCGCTGTGCCCATCAGATCTTGGAAGCTAAGCAGGGTTGGGCCTGGTTAGTACTTAGATAGCAGACCATCTGGGAACACCAGGTGCTGTAGACTTGGGAGAACAACCTGGCAATCCACTCCTCCCAAAATAATAATCAGTCATTGAAAACCCTATGAATAGCAGAGAAGCACTGATAATAGTGTTTCACCTGTTGTACATAGGGGCGCTATGAGTCGGACACTGACTTGATCGCACCTAGCAACAATATATGCATTAGTTCACATAGTTAGGATTTTCTTGTGAGAACACTTCACATCCACTCTTAGAATTTTTCAATACTATATAATTAACTATAGTCACCATGTTGTACAATACTCTTGAATTTAATCCAGTCTCATTTTATAGTATGTAGTTCTTTAAAGATATTAAGTACACCTTAAAAACAGTGTTCCTATAATTCTTTCATTGTTTCTTTTATCTTTCAGTGTAGCTCAAATATTTAATGACCCTGAGTGGGCACTAGAATGCTGAATGCAAGTTCAGTGTGATTGATGAAACTTTTTGAATAGTGGCCCTCCCTATTGAAGGATAGCCAGCCATTTCACTTTTCAGTATCCTTAAGTCTGTTTTCTTTGGCGAGTCAGATTCTACAGCAAGAAATTCCACTCTTCTATTTGGAGGAAACAAACTTGGCCACCAGTTATTTGATTCCTATTATGAGTACAGCATCTCTCTCAACTCTCGTTTGTCTCTGGTGTAGAATACCGAACTTCTCTGGCTCAGTCTACCAGTTAGTGAGTTTCCGTCCAGTCTTCTGTTAGAGGAAAATGAGGGTAGCTATGTGGAATAAGGAAGAAGATTTTGGGGTAGCTCTATTGCACCTGTACATACACTCAACAATCCTATTTTCAGTTCTACATCACTCTTGCGGTTACCTGATGCATCTAATTCCTCTACCTTTCAGAAATTAAGCACAGGAGTTTTACTAGTTTCTTCTTGGCTCTCTACTGTAGAAACAATTAGACTTTTATCTTCACTTTCCAACTTTGAATATTGTACTGACAGCTTTCATTTAATGTGGCCTCCTCTCCCATTCTCTTGGTCCTCATTAACTGTTACCCTTTTCTTATTTGTTGTAATTTTAGAGGGGATTCAGGAATAGATCAAATGGAGATTAATGCATGTACTCAAACTGCCATCTTTAATAAGGAGACTCATCTGCCTTATACCTATCATTCAGTTTAAGAAATAAACCATTAGACAGCTTAAGTAGCCTCTGAGACAGACTAGCTTTTTTTATTTTCTAGGGATAAAACCATGTAGTTTTCAAATAGTGGTTTTTGTTCTTCCTAATATTAATTAGAAAAAAACTTTAAAAGAAAAGATAATATAGCCAGGCACAGTGGCACATGCCTATAATCCTAGCAGCTTGGGAGGTGGAGGCAGGAGGATTGCAAGTTCGAGACCAGAGGAAGTCTGTGTAATTTAGCGAGACCCTGTCTTAAAAAGTTAAAAAAAAAAAAAAATGGGCTGAGGGTGAAGCTCAATGGTCCAGCACTTGCAGAGCATGCAAGCACAAGGCCTGGCTTCAACCCCCAGTACCGCAAGAAAAAAAAAAAAGAAAAGATAATATTAATTAGAATGTTTTGCTCATTTTAGTAAATATATTGCAAACAGCATGCTAAAGACAAGTAACAGGGAACATTCTCAGTCTAGGCTTATTTTGGAGGACTAAGTTGACTTTTATCACTAAAAATGCTATGGTTTAGATTAATATAGTCTCTCAATTATACAAAATTTTAGAAAACAATTTTCATGGTGAATAGTATAAACTTTGTGTATTATTTTTTTTTCTACTATCAGTGTGATCTTAAAATTAATTTTACTGAAGTATAATTTACATACTATTAAACTCACCCATTTTAAGCATACAATTTTAGTAAATTAGTAGACTTTTAATAAATTTGTAGAATTATGCAATCAGCATCATACTCGGGTCTTGGGATACATCCGTCACCCCAAAAAGTTTCTTTGTGTTTGTGTATTAGTCCATTTTTTATTACTATATACCCAAGTCTGGATGACTATGAAGAAAAGAGGTTTCTTTTAGCCCATAGATCCAGAGGTGCAGGGTCCAGGGACCATATCTAATAATAGTCTTCTTGCTGGGAGCCTCAAGGTAGCATAGGACATCATGTGGAAAGAGACAAGGAGTGCATGAATATATATGTGTCTCTTGTGGTCTCTCTCCCTGTTCTTACAAAGCCACCAGGATTTAGTCAAAGCACCTCCGTCCTTATGACTTTATATAATCCTAACACCCTCCCAAAGGCCCATCTCTAAACATCACAGTTAGATTACGTTTCCAACCTCTTAATATCTCAAAATGGGGATTAAATTTCAACACATACAACCATAGCAGCCTGTTTATAGTAAATCTCTGTTCCTATTTGTCCTTAGTAGGCAAACATTGATCAGTTTTCTATCTTTGTACATTTCTAAAGATTTCATATAAACAGAATTCCATAATATGCCATCTTTTGTGTTTGGGTCCTTTCACTAGGTATATTTTTGAGATTCACTCATATTGTACCATATATTAATTGCTGAAACATATTCCATTTTATGAATATAACTCATTGGTTTAACCATTCACCAACTGATTGATATTTGCATTCTTTTCCAGTTTTTGGCTATTATAAGCAATGCTGCTATGAGTATTTCCATGTGTTTGTTTTTACTTCTCTTCAGTAGTTAACCTCTAAGAGGAGAAATGCTGGGTTATATAGGAAGTATACCTTTAACTTTTTAAGAAATCACCAAACTGTTTTCTACTTTCAATGCAACCCAGGGATATATGAGAGTTCTAGTTTGTCTGTCTCTGCCAACATTTTGTATGATCAGGTCTTTAATTTAGCCAATTCTAATAGGAAAATAGCGACATCTCCTTGTGATTTCAATTTGTACCTCCCTAATGACTAATACAATTGCAGCTGTATCACTGTGGTGTCTGATCCTGTCACATCTCGGAAGCTAAGCAGGGTCAGACCTGGTTAGTACTTGGATGGGAGACCACCTGGGAACACCAGGAGCTGCAGGCTTGGGAGAAGGACTCAGCAACCCACTCCCCCCACCAAAAAAAAAAAAAAAAAATCAACCATTGAAAACTATGAATAGCAGAGAAGCACTGACAATAGTGTTTTACCTGTTGTACATAGGGTGGCTACGAGTCAGACATCAATTCGACAGCACCTAACAACAATGACAACTAATAAAGTTGAGCATCTTTTCGTGTGCCTACCAGCTTTTCATTTACATTTTTGGTAAAATGTGTGTTCAAATCTTTCACCAATCTTTTAATTGAATTTTTGAATTTTTTATATATTCTAGATACAAATACTCCATTGCATATATATATAACTGAAAAATATTTTGTATTCTTTCTTTCTTTCATGACATTGGGTCATGCTATGTTGTCCAGGCCGGCCTCAAACTCTGGGCCCAAGTGATCCTCCTGCCTCAGGCTCCTGAGTAGCTGGAACTACAAATGTGCACCACTATGCTTAGCTTATCTTTCATTTTTTTAATGATATATTTTGAAAAATTAATCAATTTTTTCTTTCTTTTTTGTTATTATCATTATCATTTGTTTGTATTGGGGCTGGGATTTAGCTCAGTTGGTAGAGCACTGCACTGCAGTCTCTGAGGTCCCAAGTTCAATTCCCAGCACCACAAAAATGAGAGAAGGGCCTGGCAATCCACTCCCAAGGCAATCCCGAAACAGTCAGCCATTGAAAACCCTCTGAGGGTCACTATGAGTCGGATACCGCCTCAACGGCACCTAACAACAACAACAACAATGACCTCATGTCTTATAAATTTTAGAATTAGCTTATCAATTTCTACCAAAACCAAAAATTGCCAGTTGGAATTGTGAAGGGATATTATATAGTTACATTGGGAAAGAATTGCCACTTTTAACAATATTAAGTCTTCTAGATCATTGATTGACTAGGGTTTAGCTCAGTTAGTAGAGTGCTTACTCTGCATCCTATGAAGCATGGCAATCCACTCCTGAAGTAATCTCCAAAACAATCTACCACTGAAAATTTTATGAGGGTCCCTATGAGTTGGACCCGACTTGATGGCATCTAACAACAACAAGATCATAAATATGAAATATTACTCCATTTATTTAGGCCTTTAATTTCTCTGAGTAATGTTTTACAGTTTTCAGCATACAGGTCATATACTTTCTACGTCAAGCTTAAGCTTAATTTTTTCTTCTCTTTCATACTATTGTGAATGGAATTACTTTAATTACATTTACTCATATACAAATACAGTTGACATTTTATATACTGACCTTGTATCTGGACACCTTGCCAGATTCATCTGTTAGTAATTTTTTTTTTGTATATTTCTTAGAGTTTTCTAAATATGGGATTGGCCAATATGAATAAAGCAATTTTCTTTCTTTCTTTTTTTTTTTTTTTTTTTTTGCGGTACTGGGGGTTGAACCCAGGGCCTTGCGCCTGCATCCTCTGCAAGTGCTGGACCACTGAGCTGCACCCTCAGCCCAATTTTTACTTTTAGAGACAGGGTCTTGCTAAATTACAAAGACTACCGATCTGATCTCGAACTTGCGATCCTCCCACCTCTGCCTCCCAAGCTGCTGGGATTACAGGCGTGCGCCACCACGCCCGGCTTCATTTGTTTTTCATCTTGATGCTTTTTATATCTTTTACTTGCCTTAAGAAGCTAGGGTTGGTAGAATGCTTGCTCTGCGTGCTCTATGGCCCTGGATTCGATCACCAGCACTATAAAAATGGGAGAAGGACCTGGCAACTCACTCCCAAAACAATCCTGAAAACAATCAACTATCAAAAACCCTACAAATAGCACAGAAGCACTAACATAGTGCTGGGCATGGCATGGTGTTGGGGAGTGTTCACTTCTGTTGTACATAGGTTCCATATGAGTTGGACACGGTGGCACCTAATGACAACAACTTGCTTTAAGGCACTGGCTAGGACCCAGCATAGTGTTAAATAATAGTGGTGAACACATTTTTGCTTTTGTTCCTGATTTTAGGGGGAAAGCATTCAGGCTTTAATCATTAAGCGTGATGTTTGCTATAGGTTTTCTCCAACCTTTAACAAGTTGAGGAATTTACTTTCAATTCCTACTATCATTAATGGACACTGTTTTGTCAAATCAAATTTCTGTGTCCTCTGAGAAGATCATGTGGTTCTGTTCTTTATCCAATTAATATTGTATATCATATTTTCAAATGTTAAACCAATGTTGTATTCCTGGGTTAGATCCCAATCAATCATAGTAGATGATTTATTTTGTATGCTGCTAAGTTTGGTTTGTTAACATTTTGTTAAGGATTTTTACACCTATGTTCACAACTAATTTTCTTATGATGTTTTTGCCTAGGTTTGTATCAAGGTAATATTGATCTCACAGAATGATTTGGGAAGTATATTTCCTCTTCTATTTTCTGAAAAAGTTTGTAAAGGATTAGTATATTTGTTTTTAACCTAATTAATTTCTCATCTTTCTGATCTCATTTTAAGCACCAATTTCTCTGCCTGCAACCCCGACTTTGAAATATTAGGAGATAATTTAACCCTCCCTTCTGCTATTATGAATTAATAAAACAGTATTCTGAACTATACATCAATTTTTGGCTGCTTGAAGAGCATGAAATAACCTAAGAATCTGCTCATTTCCAAGAGCAGTAAGTTTAAGAACTTGAAAAACTTAAAGACCACACTCTAAACCAGTGATTGAAAGCGCATATTCTAAATCAGTAATTGAAAACAAAGGCCTATATGCTGGATCCAGGCCCAAAATTAATTTTATTCCGCTTGCGCAGTGGTGATTATGATGATAATGATAAAGAGGAAAAGACAGACAGAGAAGAAAGAGAAGGAAAAGAAAGAGAGGAGGACAACTACCCTGTTAATAATATAGATATTTCTCATAAAATGCGTATTTCCAGCTTCTCTTGAATAATCGAAAATTCTGGCAATACTGGATCTGACTTGCCATATGGTAAAAAATGACGAGAGTTAAGTAACCATAGCCCCATTTATTTGGGACATTTGCTACTGAGGCCCCATGTCAACTGTTATCATTGCATGCAGTGTTTTCTTATGCATTTCAAAAAATTAAGAATTCCATTCTTGGTGGATAAGTGTAGATTTTTAAAAAATGCAATCCACTCTTAATGCTGTAAAACAAAGCTAGAATCAAAGAAATCAATTTACCTTAATCTGAGTCTGTTCGATTGACTTTTCCCATATCTGCTGATCATATGCTCCAATCTGAAATAAGGAGCAGGCTATTTAAATGGTGCAAATGCAATCCTTATACTTAAGCCTTACAAAAGTTGTGAATGTATTATCAATATGATATCTGGAAAATGTTTGTGCTTTTCAGAATTAAAATAAGTTAATACTTCCAAGATCTGTTTCCTTCAAAAATATAAAATAGCTGGGTCTAAAAAGTTAAAAACCAACACCCAAAACATTTCAAATTAAATATTATCTTAAAAGATATGTCCACTCCTTAAGGAAAACATCAATAGAAATACTACAGAAGAATAAAAGGTAAGGAACAGCTCAATAAGATGATAGTACCAATTAAGCCAGGCAGATAAGGGCGTTTAAAAAAAGTTTAATCAGAAGCAAATTTTCAAAGCATTGTTGTGGCTTGTGTATGCAGCCAAGGAGAAGCGAGGTGACGTGAAAATGTCATCTTGGTACCTGGAACTGGGTTTATAATGACCTATACATTAATTTTTCCACATATGTTGAGGCATCCTATAAGAATACCTGGCATTGCCAAACTCAGGGAAAAATAACATATTCTTCATAGAAGCTTTCTGCAGGATATACACTTTAGCAATAAAAATTGCTGATTTACCTTCTTTTGATACCACGATATAGCATCTCTCTCATTTGAGGCCATCTGTGTCTCCAGGCAGAGAGTGGGATTTCACTGAAAATGAAGGAAAACCAGTCGGTGACTCCAGTTGCTGAATGTTACTCTCCCAGTTTGGGTAGGATTCAAAAACTGCTTCTCTCAGCCTCTCCATGAGCTGCTGTCTCTTTCTCCGGCTATTTGCCAGCAAGAAAAAAAAAAAATCCCAGAAAAATACTAAGAACAAACAAACGGGCACAGCGACTACCGGAGAAGCCTCTGCAACACAGCGCGAGTGTATTCACCGATGCAGAGGAGGACAGGGGAGGGGAGGGTGGGGAGGGGAAGTCGCCGGAGCTGACCTGCCCGCCCCTCCGTTTCCGGCGCCAGGCGCTCACCTGGTGCTCGCTAGCCAGCAGGCCGGCGGCCAGGACCTTCCTTCTCAGTGGCCCCCGCCGGGCCGTGAGGCCCGGGGCAAGGCGGCGGGCCGGGCGGACCGCATCTTCCCTGAGGCCGTGACGCCGCCGGGGCCGTTACCATGGAGACCGCAGCGGCGGCCCCAGCCTCGGAAGCAGCCGGCCGCCCTGCGCCCGAGGAGTGCAGTCTGTTGCCACAGACACCGCCCTCTCCGATCCCGACCTACGAAGTCATCCGACGGGCCATAAATAAGCAAAAGATGAGCTGGGAAGTGAGGGGGATAAAAAGAGAAGGCCTTCGCTGACCGCGGGCAACTATGGCAATGGCCAAAGGCTTTGTGCCCCGCTGGAAAGGATAGGTGCAAAGGCGCAGGGCCCTGGACAGCAGCGTGCGTCCTCTCTGAGCCTGGCCGGCCAGGCTGGGCCGTGACTCAGCCGGCCAAGGGCCGGGAGACAACAGCAGTCCAGCCCATAACGCAGCCAAGGAGCAGCGGGCCTCGGCTTCCGCTTTCCTGCTGTTGCAGCCGATGTGGCTCCGCCCCCAGCCCAGGCCTTCCCACCGAGCCACAGTCCAGACCCAGGAAACAAGGGCTTGAGGAGCTTTATGGCGACCCCTGGCCAAGACCAGTTTCTGCGGGACATCCTTTAGGTCTTAAAAGTCACTTCCTCAGAAACGACCTTCCCAGTTATCAATATATGGGAGTCAGCCCTGATATTCCAGTAGTTCCCAGTTCGCTTCTTTGCAGCAATTATCTTTGTTTCATTATTTCCTATCGATTTTCCCCCATGAAGTCAGAGACTAAGGCCAGGCACAAGCTTTGCACACCAGGTGCTCAGTATTTGTCGAATGGTCAAATGTTTGTGAGTTCGCGCTGCCTTGGGACGCAGGACCTGGCAGGTTGTGGCTTTAGTGACTCCCTCTCCTGCCTCTCAGCAGCTCTGGAACTTAAGTTTTGGTGCTCAAGGATAAGGAAAGAGGATGGACAAGACTTGAGGCAATCACTGGAGACTTCTCCCAAATCAGAGTAAGGGAAGGTGGCTGCAGAAACTCTTTCTGGGTTAAAAATTTAAACAGGCAGATGAGAGGTCAGGAGAAAGGGCAGTTGTTCTCTAAAGTGACTATTTACATTTTTTGGTACCCCTCTGTATAAGGGTATGTCAACAGGATTTATAAACTGCTTTCCTCCTCCTCTTCCCTATAAATTTTTCCCCCCTGCCATTAGAGGCTTTATCACAAAGGGCCACTGTCTTCACGGTGTTCTTGCTTCCCATAAGCGTGTAGCCTGCAACAGATAGTAGCTACCAGTTCAGAACGCCTAAGCAGCATGGTCCTAAACCTTTTATAAACATTCTTACAATCCATTAAAATGGTGTCAAATGGAAGTTATCCTTATTTTACCGATGAGGAAAATTGACTTAAAGTAACCTCTACAGGACTAACTTTTAAATATTATGCCACCCACACAATTGGCGGTGGTTTCCCACTGCTTTTGCCCCCTAACAATTTTCCCCTCCCTTTACTGTTAGATGCCCTTAAGACTATGTCCGACTCATAGTGACCCTAAGTACAACAGGCAAAACACTGTTGTTAGTGGTTCTCTACTATTCATAGGGTTTACAGTGGCTGATAGTTTTTTAGGGAGTGGGTTGCAGGGTCCTTCTCCCAAGCCTACTGCACCTAGTGTTCCCAGGTGGTCTCCAATCCAAGTACTAACCAGGCCGGACCCTGCTTAGCTCAGGATTGGACTCCACAGTGTTATGGCTGCAGGCCTCCCCTTCCTTAGAGCTGGGCACTACAATTCTTTTGGATTTCAAGACAAATGGCCAACTTATAAAAAATAATGACAAATAGAAAAGTTTCAAGATACGTGCTTACAGACCTAAATCACCTTATTAACACACAAGTTTTCTTGAGAAGTGGGTTGAAGAACTGAGTCAGATAAATTAAATTAGGGATTGGGGAGTAGGTAGCAAATCATTTTTCAAGAGCTGGGTTAGGAACTTTTCAGTGCTTCCTCTAAGGCTGCTGCTATATAAAGTATAAGCTTTGAACCCAGAGTTACATTCTAATCCCTGCTCCCAGTAACAAACTGTGTGATTTTATGAAATTTATTCAATCTAAAAAGGCTGTTTTCTCACCTGTACTGTGAGATAATTACTTTCCTACTACGGGCTATGAGGATTAAATCAGATCTTCTCATCATATTAAAGTATCTGGCCCATGGCAGTTACTCAAAAAATGTTCCCTTCCCTAATCAGAATCAAGGGTTATCAGTGCTTAGGACAGGTACCTAAATTAAACACAAAGTCCAGAGAGGGAGCAATGGCGCATTCTTGTACTCCCAGTGACTCAGGAGGCAGAGGCAAGAGGATGAACAGAGAGTGCCAGAAGCAGCCTGTGTAACTTAGTGAGACCCTGATTCACAAGAAAAAATAAAAAGTGGGCTGGGGATGCAGCTCAGTGGTAGAGCACTTGCAAAATATGTGTGAGGCACTGGGTTCAAACCCCAGATACTGCCAATAAATAAATTGACTAATTAATTAAATAGAAGTCCACACAAACAAAACTTGAGGAAAAAAATCCATTTTGTTGTGTCACATAGTACATCGACATCTGAAAAGTCTATACACCACCTTTATTACTCCATGCATTTTTAGGAATATCTGTCACTAGATTAAAAATTTAATCTCATAAAGTAGACATAAACTAATTTAAGTAGCAAGAAGCAAAAAAGCCACAAATGTAAACATAAATTTTTTTGTCTTCCCCAAACATATTGCAAACATACATATTGCATTTCAATATGTATGGGATTTGCTCCCCAATTATGACTTTTTTCTTTGGGAAAGAAAAGTCTAAGTTTTTTTTTTTAATTTTTTCAAAATACTATGGCATAAAGAAGGCAGGGAGGGAGATCAGTACTCTAAAAACATATTCCAGGCATCTAGAATTCATATGTGCTATTCATTTTGTACATCAGTAAAGGACAAATCAGACTTTATTAAAAAAATACTTTACAGGAAAAAAAAAAACTCTATGCATTCCATTGTCCTATTTTACAAAGAAATAGCTGAACAATTTAACACACTTAGACAGCTACAAAAAAGCACTGTTAAAAGGATTATTATTCACACAAATTTATATTTAAGACTATTCATTAAAAACCTTTTTAAAACACTTGTTAATGTCAATAAACAAACTAAGGCCACACAACGCAAATAGTCCGCCAGGCAAATTATACATTTCATCTATATGCAAAGACCTCTTAGATAAATTAAAGCCACAGGAAAAAAAGTCTTAGCTGCCAATCAAAATGAAGTTTAGTCACAAAAAAACACCATTACATGAAAATTTACAACATGTGATAGAAGTAGTACATAAGTATTTCTTTAGAGAGAATTGAAAAGTGCTATATTTTAAGAGACAGTAGTCTCCAACTACATGCACAAGTGGATTCTAAAAAACTCGTGAAGAAAATGGAAGGCCATAATATTTATGGAGAGATACCTGCTTTTAAAGCAACAAACTTTCAAGATGAGGATAAGTCCTTTATGCACTAAGAAAATCATTTGTATTATGCATTTCCTCTACTTGCATGACCAATAAATAGAGCTACAACCTGTTTTAAAAACATAAACCTTAGCACAAATGTGAACCTCTGGAATGTGCTACTGAAAGGTTCTTTTTTAAAATCTGTAGTAATCATGAAAACAGATTTATTAGAAGGACATAAACTTAATTATCCTAAAGATATAAATGCAAATAAATGCTAGTGGCAAATACAGATGAAAATATAATGGACTAATATTTATGATCAAGAATATGTTCACTTAGAATATATTTCATGAATTTTGGAGTCTTGTTCCTATATTAACTTTCCTTCTAAACAATAATATATAGGAAAAGGCAATAAGCAGAAGTTTCTCCAGTCATTAAGTGTCATCTTTATGCCTATTATGCGTGATAATACACCTTTTTCTTAGGTTTAGTATAGAATTTTATTTAATAAGCTCCTTTTCCCCATACAAGGGCTTGAATATATTAGTCAACTAATAGTTCAGCTTCCTCTAAGGGGACAGGGCACTTTCCAAAAGTCTTTAAAAATAAGGTACAAAGTAAACAAATTTTAAGTATTGACTAAGCAAACAAACTACAATTAAGCCTAGGAATTCAATTTTAAAGAGTTAAAACCTTGGAGGAGGGAACCAGTATGTAGGTTTTTATTATTGCTTTATGAATTTGGGATACCTTTTAGGATCAAAATCCTACTCCTAGCATATATTGGTAATTATAGAATGACTTCTGGGGCAGGGGGAAGACTTTTATCCTTTTTAATGGCTACGATAAAATCATTCTATTTACTGTTAGGGATATTCATTTATTAGGTCCTTTCCATAAGCACATTTTTAAAATATCCCTCTGCTCCACAAAGTATTAAACCTTACAGCCACATTCTGCAAGTAATCTAAACAGCTGGCACAATGGATGATATGCTAAAAAGGAAGATCAGATTAAATTTCAGTTACAACTTCACTGCCATCACTACTTTACAAATCAGAAGACGCCAGGTCGCTCCATGCCTCACTCCACCAAACCAAGTAATTTAATGATTTAGAAAAGTTGCAATCATTTGTGTCACTAAACTAGGATACAGTTTTGAAAGCAGTAAGAAACTCAAAACTTCTGCTTTTATATTCATCAGTCTTTAAAGCATGCTATCAAAATCTAATACTCACATAGGACATTCAGTTTCCAGATACATTACTAGCTAAATGTTTCTCTCCATTCTATTGTAATTCTAACATACAATGAATTTATTAGTACATGATTTTAAACATTTTTATATTCTTTTAATGTGTTTATATTGGAGGTGAGGGTAGAATGTTTTATAAAAGGAAAATGGGGATTTGCTTTGATTGTAGGTCTTTGCAGATCCGCTGGTTCCTGAGTGATTATACACAGTGCTGGCTGTCAGGAGACAGTCTCCTTGTTTATTAGTAATGACCAGCTTAGATGACAGATGGCATCTGCTGGATGGCAAGTGGGAGATGGGGAAATCGGATCTTGGAAGACAAGAAAAACAAAAATAAAAACTTTTGCTTTAACAACCTTACTCTTCATGATTATCTTAAAAGCAAATGTTGCCTGAGAAGAATTTTACTTTGTACAGCCTGGTAAAGCTCTATGAAATTCTTCCGGACAGAAAAATAAAAGAAATTAACTCAAACCCATACACTTTGTAACACCATTCCCCACAAAATAACAACAAAAAAATACCCTCAAAGGTCCCTTAAAAACTAGTCTTGATAAACTAGAATTTACCCTAGAATTTATACACAGGATTTAAAAACACCCCTGTAATAATCACATTAACTCTCATATCATTCTAATCACCTTATTTACAAAGATAACTAAAACCAACATCACTTCCAATTCATAAATGGTTTACATTGAAATGTTTCCCTATTTGTCTTCATCCTTTGTAACAGAGAATACATACATATACATATATAAGGAATAATACAGATTCTAACTAATCACTGTAGTATCTGCTGATGGTTACTTTTCTATTGGTTTACACAGTGACCTCTATACTTTGCTAATATGCATTTAACTACACAACAATATTGCACAAAGTAATATTTATATAAGATTTAACCTATTTCAGAATATTTTAGAGAAAATTCATATTTGATATTTTAAAAGATGCAGCTAAGTTTTCATGGTGACAGACATAATAAAGCAGCATCTTTTTTAAAAAATTATTTTGCCTATGTTAATGCAAATATTTCAAATCTCATCATCCAAGGAAAAAAAATCAAATTGCACTGTAACCAGGTAGATACAAGAATCTGGTCTTAGGTGTGGGGAGTACTCTTCCTTTAATAAACAAAAGGCCTACTGTACTATTAACTAAGAGAAAATATAATGTCTAACACATTAACATTCTAAAATAATAGAAAGTTAAGACCACACTAGCTATGAGCTGTGCCTCTTTGAAAAGTGAAAAATAATAATAATAATAATAATAATAATTAAATATTCAGGCACCAAAAGCTTCTACCTGAAACTCCAGGATAAAGTCTAGTGCCCTATTCTTTATTTAAAAATGATACTACATCAAGTAACTGTAATTAAAAAAAAAAAAAAACAGTTATTCACCAGAGAAAACTGTGAAGTGTCTCAAAAGTAGATACTTATGAAGAGGTTGATGCCAAGTTACAAGAAAAGTTTCTCCTAAGTTTGATGCTCAAAATATGGCAGCCTCATAGGAAAGATTGGTAACATTCTCTCAATTTGATACTTGTGATCAGTTTAGGAAGCAAAAGTATACACATGAAATGTGAAGACACTAGCAAGTAGAGCAACAGAGTATCACTCAACAGTATCTCCTTTGCCCAAAATATCTTCCATAGTTAGCATACATTCTAAAACAGATAAATGAACCATGGATAATTAATGACCAAGGATTAGCCATCTTTAGATTTTTTTTAATTGAAGTATCCACTGGACTTTAAATAACAGATACAAAAAAGACCGTTTGGATCACAAAGTGCTGTGCTTTCTCTTTTGTTAAGAAACCAGAGAGCCACTGAATTTTCTTTAGAAATTACTTGTTCTTTGTGGTTGGAACTAAGTAACTTACTTGCCCATGTACCTGATGCAGGATCTCCTTCCTGCAACCCAAGCCATTTTTATTGTGGAAACTAACTATGTGCCATAAAAACACAAGTACTAAACCATAAATCTGTTTTCTACCACACAAAAAAACAGCAAATATGGCAAGAGACAAGGCAAAATAATATTAAGAGATGTGAATAATATAACAAATAAGAATCTGTTATTCCAGAGAATTTGTTTTGATTTGAAGAAGAGATTGAATTGTTACCTCACACCTTAAAACAGAAAGTAGCAGCAGACCCACTATTACATACTGTACTAACGGGATAAGATACAACTCTTAACTTTGCATAATCTGTGTAAAAAAGATATGCCTGACATTTGTGGAATGTCATTTCTCTTTATAGAATTATAGGCAAGATTTCTCCAATAAAACTTAACTTAAGCCAGTTATAAAACTATAACTTCACATCAAAATTTAAAAAAGTTAAAAAATGTGTTTGAATATGTACATGTCACACGGGAGTGCTTGAATGTTCCTGCAGATTGTGTTGCTGGTCAGAGTCCAGTCTACTTCCCACCTTGAAAACTGGAATAGGCTGAGTCTTCTCATCTTGCTGTAGATGAAGTTCTGATGAAGGTGGGAAGGACGATGAAGCAGTTGTTAACAGCTGCATCTCTGAGCACATGTCCTCAGATTCAGTTTTTATCCTCACACACTGCGAGTCAACTTCTAATTCTCGCTTTCCAGTTAAACCACAGTCCATGTTAGAATTGCTTTCTGTGTTTTGAGTGGCTTCCACAACAGGATGATACTGTTTAAGTCTTATATGCCATGCTAAACTGCATACTGCTGACACTGTTTTGAACTGATGAATAACATTTCTAGGGATGAAGTAGATATCATTGTCGCATAGCTGAATCCTAGCATAACGAATGCCTTCCCGCCTCATTTGGTTTAGTTTAGCTTCATCCACCCATTGAACACACTAAAGAAAGGCAAAAAATTGCATAAGACTTTCAAATGTGTAATAATTCAGTCAAACAGAATATTATAATTAGCACAGGAAAACAGGAGGGATAAAATGTGTTGTAACAACAACAGAATTAAAGTTAAGTGATATTAGGCTTGTGGTTTAGCTCAGTTAGTAGAGTGCTCGTTTAGCACGCACTGAAGCTCTGGGTTCAATCCTTAGCACCAAAGTAGTAGTAGTAGTAGTAATAATAATAGTAGTAGTAGTAGTAGTAGTAGTAGTAGTAGTAGTAGTAGTAGTAGTAATTTTTTAAAGGCTAAATGGTACTAAATGAGATATAACTTTATAAAATGTCCTTCTGGGAAACATTTTTCCTCATACTTTATTACCTCTCTTGCAACACAGGCCAGGTCAGATGGCCTGTGGAATTACTTAAATAAGTACTCAAAAGTACAGCTGTATATCAATGTTCTTTGTCACACATAAGGGCAACATTTCACCTTTCCCCTCCGTGTCCTACAACCTTTTATAGTTGAGGGCCCACAGTGCAAAGAGGTAAAAAAGGGAAATTACTTGTCGCCAGAAGTGAGTGGCCTGGACCCTCTGACCATCCCAGGCCCACTTGTTATCCCTAGGACCGAAAGGATCTCAAGTATTCTCCTGGGAAGTTCTGTTTGAATGATTTCCAAAACCCTCCTGTTCCACACTCACAGGATGTAATAAAAATAAAATTAGATCTACTATCTTGGGAATCCAATTATAAAAAATATGCAAAATAAAACTGGTGTAGATACTTATTTCTAATATCTTACTCACAGGGTAGTAAAAAAGCAAGAATTATTACCTGGGAAACTGGAGGTTCATGAAGATCTAATTGAAGTCTCTGTACAACATCAGTAAAATCCTCAGCATGAAAACAAATCACATCTTTGGTTATGCGAGGCTGGTCACTCCTAATATCAAGAAAATTAAGTTTTAGGGACAAGTATCCACAATGAAAAGTGACAATTTTCAGTTTTCCAGAAAAGGCTACAACTAGCAAAAAATAGAATGTGTATCTTTTGAGGATTAAATATAGACTTGCTTCTTTAATCAATTTTTAAAAAATAAACATAAACCAATAAAACATTTTTAAAAAACCATAAAAGTCAGATTAGTTGCTGCAACATTAAAACAAAAAGGGCTAAAAAGAACAGTTTTAGTCTAAGTTGGGCATGGTAGTAAACACTTGTGACCCCTGCATTCAGGAAAGAGAGGCAGGAGGATTGTGAGTTAAAGGGCAGCCTGGGCTACATAACAAGACCCTATCATTTAAAAAAAAGAAAAGAAAGAAAAACTTTTATTCTAAATGAGATGCATTCACCGTTCTCTCACCAGTTTGCATCTCTATGTCCTAAGCTTTGTTAAAACAATGCTCCAACTAAATACAAAATGGTGCAATCACTACAGAAAACAATCTAGTAGTTCTCAAAACATTAAAAATAGAATTATCAACTACACTACTTCTGGTTGTATACCCAAAAGAACTGAAAGCAAGGACATGAAGAAATACTTGCATAACTATGTTCTTACCCAAAGAGCCAAAAGGTAGAAGCTGTTGATTCACAATAGCCAAAAAAGGGAAGCAACACAAATACCCATTAACGGATTAATAAAAAGAGTGTGTGTGTGTGTGTGTGTGTGTGTGTGTGTGTGTGTAATGGATCATACTCAGGCTTAAAAAAAGAAGAGAGATTCTTATACTTGGTACAAGAACATCATGATAAGAGAAATAAGGCAGTCACAAAAACATTTACAAAACAGTATGCTTCCACCTATATGAGATATCTAAAGTAGTTAAATTCACAGAAACAAAGTAGAATTACCAGAGTCTAGAGGTAAGGGGGCAAAGGAAGAATGAGCTGTTGAAAATAAGAGCTTTAGTTTTACAAGATGAAAAAGTTTTGGAGATCTATTTTACAACAATGTGATTATACTTAACATTAATGAATACAGGTCTTTAAAAAGTTTAAATGGTAAACTATGTTATGTGTATTTTAACACAATTTTAAAATTGATCACCTACATTTTAAACTGCGTCCCCATTTTCTTAGACCATGTTAACCAACCTTTCAGTTGAGTTTCATTAACTTACCATTCACCAAACTGTACAGCTTTCAAAACCCCAACAGCAGCCGTACTCTGCCAGTCAAACCCCTGACCTACATGATCAGCATGAGCTCTTGTTCTGTCTTCAAAGAGGACTTCACGGGGTTCACTGGTCCGAGGTAGGTACTGGAGATTTTTAATTTCATTCATTGATCTGGAGTTGAATTGGTTGTGAAAGAGAAAGTAATGAAGAAAGAGAAAAAAATTAATAGCAATAAGGTAACAAGGTCTGCTGAAATATCAGATTTAAGTAAGATGGGGCTGAGAAGGGCACAATGATTTGTGATCATTAGCATTTACCATATGATATTGTAATGATTAATATTTCTTTCCTTTCCATGTAGACCATAATCAAGTGGAAGCGGTATCTTTGATTAGGCTTGAATATAGTGTTTGAACATAAAATTTGGTTGTCTATCAACAGAAAATGTAATTCAAAGTTTAAAGTTGTAGGGAAACTGAGCATCCATTTGATCTCCTTGAGAGTAAAAGGTATATGGTGGAATTGATGGGAAAATAGAAGAAATAGAATTGGACATGAATTAATAACTTGATACTAAAAGACATTTGAGTTTATTATATTCTGTTTTTTTGTGTGTTTAAAAATTTCTAAATACAACAATCTAAAGGTGAAAGTAAAGGAATGAATAGAAGCAAGAAAGGAAATGAATTAGTGAATGAAGAATGTCAACAAACTTTTACATGATGGAAAAGGATCACAGTGGCCTGGACAAATAAAATTAAGCAGAGAAAGCCACAAGTCTTGGATATATAAGGAATTAGCAACCACAAAGGTAGCAGACCTGACTGCCCAAAAGACCTTGGAAAAGCCTGGGGGAAAAAAGGTCAAGCATAATAATAAGAGACAGAAATAAAAGGAAGCTAAGAAAAGGGGAATTAAAGTGAAATTCTCCTAGGTATGGTGGCACATGCCTGACATCCTAGCCAACTCAGGAGGCAGAGGCAGGAGCATCACCACTTTGAGACCAGAGGCAGCCTTAGTAACAGCAAGACTCTATCTCAAGATAAAAATAAAAAAGGGACTGGGGGTGCAGCTCAGTAGTAGAGTGCTTACAAAGCATGCATGAGACCCTAGGTTCAGTGCCCGCCCCCAAGTACCATAAAAAAATAGAAAAGTGGAATTCAGCAAGTAAACCAGTCATTCATCAACCGTGTAGGCAGAAATGTAGACAGGCATTTAATCCCATGGGGTACACAATAACTATCAGCCAGGATCTATTCCTCCCCTTTGTTACACTCACAGACCCTGATTTTCATTAGGTATTTGATTCTACCTCTTATATGATCTCATTCACAAGCTTCAGAGCTAGATCTAAATGAGTCCTGTGAAATCATGCTAAACAAATTCCCCTTGTCAGTGACTACCTTAGGAAAGGACATGAATAGATTCTGTTTCATAGTATGATAAAGGAAATCTGCTAGAAATGACCTGGTTCTTTCATGTCAGTATTGAGCTAACTAACCATGTGGTACCTAGAACCTCTCCAAACTTCTTGATACATAGAATAACATTTTGTCTTAATAACCACTTTGAGTCGAAGTTTTGTTGCTTATAACCAAAACCATCCTGCTAAAATTTCAGCAAAAAAACTTGTGTCTTCTTCTCTAAACACATTGAATTTGCAATCTGAATAGGACAAATATTTAACTGACATTTGGACATGCCATTTAACGTCCGCCTGCAGCTGTAGCCCTGTGGCATCCGATCCCGTCAGATCTCGGAAGCTAAGCAGGGTGGGGCCTGGTTAGTACCTGGATGGGAGACCGCCTGGGAACACCAGAAGCTGTAGGCTTGGGAGAAGGACCTGGCAACCCACTCCCAAAAATCAATCTGCCATTGAAAACCCTATGAGCAGCAGAGAAGCACTGACAATAGTGTTTCCCCTGTTGTACAGAGGGTCGCTATGAGTCGGATACCGACTCGACGGCACCTAACAACAACAACAACAACATTTAACGTCCACTTTTATTCTTGTTCACTCTAAAGTAAAACCTGCCTATTGACAAGCCTCGGTGAAATAGAACTTCCAAAATAAATGCAATGCTTTATTTCAAAATGTGAATGGGTCACCTAAGAATTACCAGATATCTGAAGATATCAGACCAGCAAAGACCAAAATTTTAAAATACAAAAGGTTAGAAGAAAAAAATTAAATAAATGTTTCTGAAATAAAAGCAAAAGAGATCAGTAACAGGAAAGATAAATCAATTAACTAATAATAGTTTCAGAAGACAAAAAAAGAGGAAAAAAAAGTTATCAAACCAATTAATCACAAAAAATTCCCAGAAAGGAAAAGAGATTTGAATCTTTAAATTTAAAGGCCTCAACAAACAACAAAAATGATTAAAACATAATAAGAATAAAGAATAAGAATGAAAAACCCAAATGAAGACATATTATGGAATTTGAGACTGCCAGCAATAGAAGATGCTATAAGCTTTCAGACAAAAAAAAAAAGAAAAGAAAAAAGAAAAAGAAAAATCCAGAATACCTACAAAAGAAATAACACTTTTCATAAATAACATTGCCTGCAGCTGTACCATCTGGCATCTGATGCTGTCAGATCTCGGAAGCTAAGCAGGGTCAGGTGTTGGTTAGCACTTAGATGGGAGACCGCCTGGGAACGAGGTACTGTACGCTTGGGAGAAAGCACCTGGCAACTCATTCTCACAAAACAATCAGCCATTGAAAACTCTATAAATAGCAAAGAAGCACTGACATAGTGCTGGGCATAGCATAGTATGGGGGAGTATTTCATCTGTTGTATATAGGGTGGCTATGAATCGGGCCCAACTCAACAGCACCTAACAACAGCAACATCATAAATAGCATTAGTTATGAGAAGACAATGGAACAATGCTAGAAATCCTAAAGAAAAATACATCCTTTGGACTCCAGCTAAACTAGCAATCACATTTAATGACAGAAATTTTCAGACATATAATGATTCAGGATGTCTTTCTTTTCTTAGACAACTACTTGAAAATGTGCTCAAGCAAGAGAAGGAAATAAACTTAGGAAGAAGACAACCATAGGCTAATGTAGTAAAACCTAGATTAATAACTGACGAAATCAGGCACATTCAGGGTGGTATGGCCATAGATGACATTAATAACTGAAATAAGGCTTTAGCAATGAAGCAAGGGATCATAGCACTCCAAAAGATTTTCATGTAAAAACTGGATATACTTATGTGGAAACTAAAAAAATTAAACTTAGAGAGTAGAATAGTAGTCACTAAAGGCTGAGAAGGTTAGGAAGGAAAGGAGATAGAAGTTGGACAATGGAAACCAAAATACCATTAGATTACAAGAGTAAATTCTAGTGTTCTATAGCATAGTAGGGTGAGACTACAGTTCACAAAAT
This sequence comes from Pedetes capensis, assembly GCA_007922755.1. Classification (NCBI taxonomy): domain Eukaryota; kingdom Metazoa; phylum Chordata; class Mammalia; order Rodentia; family Pedetidae; genus Pedetes; species Pedetes capensis. The sequence goes on along the minus strand of VMDO01014128.1, from coordinate 2,541 downwards.
TTTATTATACATTTCAAATAATGAGAATTCAAAGGTTCGCAATACAAAGAAATGAGAAATGTGTGAAGAGAAAGTGCATTGTATACATGTATCAAACTAGTATAAAATATTCCCTTATATTTCCTCTTATTACTACTTTGATTTCAATATTTACATATTTTATCTACTTGGAATTGGTTTTTGTATTGAGGAAGACAACATTTTTTCCAAGTATTTAGGCAGTTGGGCCAACATCACTTATTAAACAATTTATTATCTCTCTAGTAATTGGAGGTGCCACCAAATTTACTTTTTGGGGATTAAGTATTCTTAAGTAAGACACTAAAAATCATTTTGAATTAGAATGAATGAATTGAAATATAAACATCAATGTTATCTTTTTGCAATTTATAAGGTACAAAGGTGACATCGTTCAGTGTGGAATTGGAAAAGTAATGCTAATAATGGCCCTTGTGATCAGGTACAAACTGACTCTATTATACCACTGTCATGTTTACTTCTAGTTGCTGAAAATGATGGAATCAACATTAAGAGCTATCTAATTTTCAAAGGCACCGCTAATGAAGATGATCTTTGGATTTGTGAACTCTATTGAGAGTTAAAAAGAATACATGCACAGAGATTTTTTTTTAATTAGATAGTATGGTAGGGCTTATAACGAAAAATCCCATCCATCTTTCCCTCCCAGAGGCAAACATGTTTTTACTACAGGCAAAAATCATTGTTTAAAATTTTTATTTTCTTTAAAAGCCTCTGCAGGATATTTATTTCTTGGTATGATAGATGGGTATTCCTCCTTCTCACCAATTTTCTGAATCATTAAATGGCCTCTACTATATCTTCTCCCACCCAATTCTGTCAACTGTACTGAAACATTGTTGAGGTTAATTCATATTCTGCTTTTAAACCATAATTAGGTCTTAAATTCTTTATCAGTAAGTGAATTCTAGGGGCTGGCATTTAGCTCAGTTGGTAGAGCGCTGCGCTGCAGTCTCTGAGGTCCCAAGTTCAATTCCCAGCACCACAAAAATGGGAGAAAGACCTGGCAATCCACTCCCAAGGCAATCCCAAAACAGCCATTGAAAACCCTCTGAGGGTCACTATGAGTTGGATACCGACTCGACGGCACCTAACAACAACAACAAGTGAATTCTAAAATTGGAAAGCCTTATGGGAACCATGGTGCGTACCTGTAATCCCAATGACACAGGGGGCTAAAGTAGGATTTTAAGAAGAAGGCCAGAGGTAACCTATGTAATTTAGCAAGACCCTATTTCAAGATAAAAAATAAAAAAGGAGCCCAGGATGATGGCGCAAGCCTGTAATCCCAGGGATTCAGGAGGCAGAGGCAGGAGGATTGCAAATTCAAGACCAGAGGCGGTCTGCATTAATTTAGTGAGACCTTGTCTCAAAAAAAGTAAAAAGGGCTGGGAGTGCAGCTCAGTGGTACAGCACTTGCAAAGCATGCAAGCGTGAAGCCCTGGGTTTAACCCCCAGTACCACAAAAAAAGGAAAAAAAGAAGAAAAAGGAGCTGGGGGTGCAGATCAGCAGTAGAGCAATAGCATGTGAGAGGTCCTAGGTTTAATTCCCCAGTGTGAAAATATATACATAAATAAAATAAAATAGGAAAGCCAGAAAATGGCACTTATCAGACTATGGTAGATATACTTACTGCAGGCCCAAGTAGTAAGGTAAAAGTTCATATTCTAGGTTCCAGTGTTTTGTTGTCACTCAAAGGAAGAATATATAAATCTTTCTTCAATCTAGGTACTCAGAATCATGCCACAATTTAGTTTAATATCTGGATCATCTTTTAAAATTTTTATTCTATTTTCAATGCAATTTGTGATTATCCTTTGTTGAGGCAAGACATATACATGCATCCTAAATATCTCCTAATCTCTTCATTGCTTAAGATAGATTACTTTCTTCCAAAATCACAAGACTTTCTATCTATGTGGCTTTCTTATGTAACCTTGGATTCTGTTATTTTATGTACCAAGTCTTCCTATAATTCCTTTCCAGAGGGAAGTCTTCCTAAGCCTACTGCTAAAGGAGAAACCTCAGAGGAAAAGACACGTAGAGGGGTTAAGGATATAGTTCAGTTGTAGAACATCTACCTAGCATGCTCAAGGTCCTGGGTTCAATCCCTGTTGTTGCTGTTAGGTGCCGTCGAGTCGGTATCTGACTCATAGCAACCCTCAGAGGGTTTACAATGGCTGTTTTGGGATTGCCAGGTCCTTCTCCCATTTTTGCGGTGCTGGGAATTGAACTTGGGATCTCAGAGACTGCAGCACAGTGCTCTATCAACTGAGCTAAATCCCAGCCTGGGTTCAATCCCTAGCACCACAAAAAAAAAAAAAAAAAAAAAAAAAAAAAAAAAAAAAAAAAAAAAAAAAAAAAAAAAAAAAAAAAAAAAAAAAAAAAAAAAAAAAAAAAAAAAAAAAAAAAAAAAAAAAAAAAAAAAAAAAAAAAAAAAAAAAAAAAAAAAAAAAAAAAAAAAAAAAAAAAAAAAAAAAAAAAAAAAAAAAAAAAAAAAA